>BMAO01012681.1:0-19166 GCA_019973975.1 Trichonephila clavata | reverse complement strand
TATAAGAGTGTTAAAAAAGACGCTATTTGATACTTTGCATACTCTGCACTTTTAATTCTAAAGCTGTTTGATAAGCAATATAACGAAAACTTCAACAATTTTCTTCTTTTTTAACCAACTTTGCATTTATCTGATATTTAGGAAAAAAGAAAAAAAAAACGATTGAATGAATAAAAACAGCAAATCTCAAGATTAGATATTAATTTTTGTTCTTTTTTTCTTTCTAACTTACACAACATATTTAATTTAATTTCCAAATTTTAAAAAGAGTTCATTTGTAGGTGTGCACCAGTATTTAAGATTGCTTTAACCGGTAATGAATATTCATTAAAAAATTTTTTAATAACGATCATATGCATATTTTTCTTAATGTTCTTAGTGATGTTTACAGTAAAGCTTGCATGTAGAAAAGTCAGTGTTTCTTAGCTTATTGATTGATGTATTACCTTAATTTACATATAATAAAGAATACAAGATACGATCAAAATTATATACATATACATACGTCCACATAATTCAGTACTCTAAGACAACTGTGAGATTGCCATTTTTTCGCTTCTTTTTGTCTCGTGACTCCAAAATATTCCCTCATAATTTTACTTCCATTATAGCATGTTTTTTGGCCAAACGATTATTTAGATGTAGTTGTAAATGGATATATTTTTATTTATGTATAATTATAATCTTAATCTATATAAGATAAACTTTTCAGCATTAAATTAGTAAATTCTTATTCTTTTTTTTAACAACCTTGGAAGTCAGATGTTAAATTGTAAGTTTTACTGTCAATCGAAGTTTTAGCTGTTTTAGTTCATGACTTACAATATCTTATTAAATAAATACAAACTAATATCGAAATATTAATACGGCATCAAGAGCAATTTATTATTTTACTAGTACAGAAACAAATTATATGCAGAACAGTTTGAACATTTTCCTTTTTTCGTATGTTGCACATTTAAGAATACGAATTTATTTATTTATTTTTAATATCTTTGAAATTTAAACGGATCATGAAACGGCATGCGTTCTAAAATAAGGAAATAAATTTAACAAATTTTTTTCTACGTCACTTCAATGTTTGTTACAATACTTGCGACTCGAAGAAAAATTAACACGGCTCTTTTTTTTTTAAAGCAAAACTATCTTATCTAATTGACTCATTTTACGCAGAGCACAAACTTTTAATAATGTTCGATTTCTAGAGATTCCTCGTATTTCTTATCTCTTCGCAAGCTTGCATCGAATTAGAAATTTCGTAATACTCGTCGTTCTGAAGGTCTTGTTATTCCACTAAGATTTTTCACATTCTATTCATCTTAAGTGATTAAATATTTCTTCTATTATATTTATTAATCCGTTACATAAATATTGTTATGTTGTTACTACTAATGCCCCCTGATCGGCAAAGGCCAGATCGAGGATAACAAAATTAATCATGGCAAAGGGCTAAGTAACTCCCTGTCGTTATCCGTAGCTTTCAGCACCATACAGGTGATAGTACGATTTAGCCCGTTTCCACACCAATTTTGGGAGAGGATGCTCTAGGAGTGGTCAGGGGCCTCCCAACTCTCTTCCCCTTCCACCAACCTCATGAGAGAACTTGTGGCTCGACGGCTATTTAGAGTACCCCCATGCCGCAAAGGTTGCGTGGCTACAGCGAACGTGGTTGGAGCGGACACATAACATTTCGTGGTCTGAGCGGATACATTTTTTCCCCTTCCTTAGAACAGGTTCGAGTTCTGAATTACAAGGATAAATAAATTTTTTCCAATCAAATTAAATTATTTGCATTAAATTGTTAAGATGTTACAGTGCGAATACATTTTAAATATAGCGAAATGTAATAGAAATAAAAACTATCAGAGAAATATTTAAAAATTATTAGTAAGTAAGAATATAATGAAGGGTGTGAACGAATTTCAGGAACTTTTTGGAAAACTGTATTTTAGAGTCAAATAAATATTAGAACAGGTGCAATTGCCATAAAATTAATTAGTTTCATTAATGTATAAGTAAAAATAAATACTAGAAGTAAAATACACAAGATACAAGTAGATGAAAGAAAAATAAATACATGTAAATAAATACTAACTAACCTTTATTATAAAGGCATAAATATCATTTACCATTGGATTTAGTCCAACCTAGTTAGGAAACTTAAGGCCTTTAGACATTTTTCTAAATTGTTTGATGTTTAGAATTCTCTTAGGATGTTTTCAATTCTTTCATTCAATTTTGCATATGCTTTTTTCCTTTTTACTCCAGGGTCGCCTAATTCTCTGGATTTCAAATTAAAAGACACTTATTAGTAAAATACTAAAAGATAAAAAAACACAAAAAGTGTCTTTTAATTTGAAATCCAGAGAATTAGGAATAATAAAAATTTGAAATAATTAATTTGATTGGCAAAAATGTATTTACCCTTGTAATTCGGTAATCGAATCTGTTCTAAGATGGGGGGAATGTGTCCGCTCAAACCAAGGTAAATTTCGAAGTGTGTCCGCTCAGACCACGAAATGTTATGTGTCCGCTCCAACCACGTCCGCTGTATATAGCCACGCTACCGCCGCAAAGGCACTATACATATTTACAAACATTAATACCTTCTCCAGGATTTGAATCCAGGCTCAACGGCACAGCAGTCACAGCGCCACTAGATTTTTTTTTCATGGTGTGTCCTTCAGGGATAAATTCCAGATGCACAATACCCAGGATATCAAAAAACACCTCTAGCCTTTAGAGAGATCTTGGTGGAACTTCTGCTTGCGTGGAGATTGTGGTAATTTCTATGTTGCCATGCTATCTTGGATAGAGGATTGCTTGAAAAATACCATTGTTTCTAGTATCAATTCTACCAAGACGGGAAGGATCTTTGTCAGGGCCGGATTTACGTATGGGCTTAATGGGCTGCAGCTCAGTGCCCCCGGTCTCTAGGGGCCCCTTCCCCTGTTGACGTTAACAAACAGAAAAAGATGCTTACAATCAAAATAATAAAATAATAAACCAGTAAAAAATATACATTTCAAAAATAAAATACCCAAAATACCATACCAAATTTATTTTTATTTTTGAGGGCAAGAGCATTTTGCTTTTGTTCTTTTACCCCACCGCCAAATACGCGGAAATTAATAATTAATAGACCGATGCTCTATCATAGAGTGGCGCCGACGAGCATCAAGCATTTATACGAACATAATGGCACTATTTCTGCAGCCATTTATTTTTGTGCAATAATAATTCTAAGTTACAATAATATGCTGAGATTCGGTGCTGTGTCCTGTGCATAATACCTGAAATTAAAAGATACTTAGGTACCTGTTTATTCAAGTTTCAAGTAAAAATACCAATACACATTTCTAAATTATTTAAGTAAGAAGATATTGAAGTTATGATTAAGTATTTTCTGTATTTTCAATTTTTCAAAGATTGAAAACATCAGGATTTCCAATAAATATGTATGTTGTCTTAAAATTTGTGATGAGTAAATTACTTCTATAGGATGGAAAAAAATAACAATCATTTTATGTAGATTATGGAGAGTTCCCGCGAATATTATGGATAAAAGTAAAGTGGTCTTCAGATTTTCGTAATATAAATCGGGGTTTTTAAGTATAGGCAGCAACAGCAAATAATGGATGACAATGGAAGAACAATATTTGTTGAAAGTGGGGCAAATAATTCCAAAGTTTATTTTTATAAAGAACCTCTTTAAACTTATTTATTTATTTATCCAACGTCCGTGCTTGGCTTGTTGACCATTTGACGCCGAGCCTCCCAGTACTGACTGACAATGTCGTCAGCCGGGTATTCATCGAGTCCAGTGCATTGACGGCTCTTTAAACTGATGGGCCACTAAATAATAATAATCAGCGTTTTAGGTTTTAGCGAGTATAGACAATGATATTTTTAATTTTTTAAAATAAACTAGGTACTTTGTTTTTAATTATCTCAGAAATATACCATATTGTTTTGTAAAAATTTGTCAGAATATTTTTAGTTTATCAAGCGCAGTCGGTTGCGTTATCGTAATTTTATGACCTAGACATTTCAATTTATTTTCAGGAAAATAAACTCCTTGGTTAATGTAAATATGTCTGGCAGAAAATATGAAAGTAGAGCGGAAAAACGAAATTTACTGTTAAATCGAGAAGAAGAAAAAATTAAATATTCCAAAATTTCAACTTTTTTTTACAACTAAACAAAGTTAGAGCCGATTTAAACTCATTTAGGGCTCTGGGTGCCGAAGATCTACGGGCACTCTTGGCACTGGCGGATCGAAATTTATTCACCAGAAAATCTGGTTAAGCCCAGGTTATCCGGGCCCCTGAGTGCCCTCCCCAAGCATCTAATGGATAAACCAGTACTGAGCATAGTTACAAGAATATAACAAAAGCAGATACATTAGCAAGCGAAAGGGAAAACACTTGGCCAAAGAAAACGGAGAAACACAACAAGAAAATATTAATGATGAAAATTTGCAAGATCTGGATGGCCAGCAGCCTTCTGAAAAAGGTATTGTTCAGTTAGAGGACATCAGTCATGCCCCGACCGAAAAGTGTTTAGAAAATGTTGGGTGAGTTTGAGAAATACGTTGACGTGGGTTCGTGGCCTAAATCGCTAAGTAATAATTTTATTTATTATATCTTTTCACATGAGATGAGTTATTTTCAAAATAAACATCCAAACAATATATATATTCTGTTTCAGTAAGAGAATAAAAAGAACAAGAGATGATTTTCGAATAATCATTTCATTAAAAAAACTTAAAAATGGCTAAGTGCTGGAAAGATCTTGGCTATGTTATTTACCTAGTTTTTGTTTTACCTGCAAACTAGAACAAATTCTCAATACACAACCAGCTTTTCTGGTAGGAAACACTTAACAAGTTGCTTAGAAAATCAGGAAAATTCTATTCACCTTAAAAATTCAATGTTAATTTGGTTGACACGAAAAGAAAATAAGTCTGTTTTAGGTAAACAGTTACACACACACACACACACAGGAGCAACTAAGAAAAGATACAGAATATTACCACAATGTCCTCAAATGTGTTATAGCGGTAGTTAAGTATTTGGCTATAAAAGGTACAGAGGAAGCTTTTGGGGTTTTCCTCATAATGGTAATTTTATGGATGCCCTAGAACTGCTAGAAGAGTTCAACCCATTTATTCGTGAACAGATTGAACAGCGAGAATTATGACCAAAATCGTTAATATCGCACTTATCAAAAACAATATAAGAGTAAATAATTGACATCATGGGTAAGCAAATCATTAAAAAAAACTACAACTGAAATAAATATTGATGACACAAAGTACCATTCAATTGTGATAGCTTCAGCATCAGATTTGTCCCACAATGAGCAACTTGTTATTGTACAACGATATTCTTTTCGAGGAAAACAGTACGAAAGATGTGTCTCATTAATTAAGATTAGTAGTCACACTGGCTTATACTAATTTAATTCTCTACAAGAGTTTTTAGAAACAAATGGACTGCTATTGGATAATTGTTAGGGACAGTCATTTGACAAGGCTGCCAATATGTCCGGTCGATATAATGCTGTGCAAGCTCTTCTAAAAGAAAAAATAAATAAATTCGCTAATTATGTGCTATTTGCTGCACATTCTGTTAATCTGCTTGGTGCAGAATCAGTTAAGGTTGCAACTGAAATCGTGAACTTCTTTGGTTTCGTGCAACAAATATATATTTTCTTTTCTGCTTCGACACATAGGTTGGAACTTTTAAATCATGAAATTAAACTGAAATTTACCTTAAAGAGTTTAGGTCAGAACAGATGATCTTGTCACTACGATGCTGTTGAAGCCTTAAAAGATAATTATGGTAATATCATGAATATTCTTAAGACAAATAGTGACAATGAAAATGATAAAATTGATTTTCGGAAAAAGGCAGTAAATTTAATAAATTAACAAAACTCAAAACTGACATTTTAATTACATTTTGGGAAGAAATTTTAGAAAGATTTAATTCATTTAACAAAAAATGACAGACTCCTGGTTTGGACATCTGTGAAGGAAATAAGCTAATTATGTCATTAAAAACTTTTATAAGCAATGTACGACATGAATCAGACGAAAAGCTAAAGGAGTATCAAGACGCAGCCAAAAAATTAAGTTCTAGTGTAGAAACAGAATATAGCGATATGAACAAGGCACGGGTTATTTCAAATTTGGCAGATAAATCCACAGAAAAAGCTGTGTAGAGGACAGAAAAGTTTAAAAGAGACACGCTTATTGTTGCTTTAGATAAGCTATTCCTTGATTTAAACAGAAGTCAAGTATATGCAGAATATATTGTAGTAAGAAATTAAAATTTTTGATGGATTTGCAAGATATATGTAAGGAGAACGTTGACCTGGAGAGTGTACGCGCAATTATTGATTACTATTCAGATGACATAGAACAACATTTAGTAAATGAAGGTGTTCAATTCAAAACTTTTCTAAAATAAACTGAGCTAAAGTCCTATACTTGTTATAAGAAGCTTGTTGACACTTTTCGAAATTTGTTACCATTTTAAAGATTTTTCTAACGCTCTCTATTATCAGTTCCCTATTACCAGCGTGCTAAAATGCTAAATTTTATAAAATGTCCTATATAGAGAAAACAAATATAGGACAACAATGACAATTACTAGGTTTAATTATTTATCTCTTCTTCCTATTAATACTGATTTTACCGAAGATTTAAAATGTGATTGAGCAAATGAAAAAATTTGCTGCGCAAAAGTGTCTTTTTTTCTTTTGTAAATTAACGTTATTGTTTACAACGTATTTAAATTGCTTGAAAAAAAAACCCTTTAGTTTCGAAAATTTTAAAATTTTCTGCACAAAAATATTTCTTTAGGAAAATGGCAAAAGTTTGAATTATTTAGGGGGCCCCCAAACGTCACGGTCCGACCCTGATTTTTGTCAACAGGCGAGATTAAGTCTCCCGCCATTTCCATTCGATTGCCTTTGGTCTTTGTTTTAAATGCAGGGGGGGGGGGGGTAACGATGTGTTGGCATACCCTATGTAGAGCTCATTGACATATGGCCGAGGATAACCCAACTGATTCTGCTGTTTGCGCTATTGATTAAAGCTTGTTTATATATATCGCCACCGAAACCATTCTGATGTTTTCAGCGATGCTGGAAGTAGGGTCATTCAAGAGCTTCCGGCGGAATGACGACATGACGACGCGTGTCACGGGGGAGGGGAGCGGTGAAAAGCGAGTACAAGTGGCTGAGAGATAGAAACTGTGCCTAATCCTCGTTAATCGATTCAGAACGATTTTTAAATATTTTTTCCATGAAATAAATAATATTTGTGTATGGAGCAAAAGAGCCCAGGTCGTCGACCAATGAGCTAGGCAGTGCCATGCACCGGGACCCTTGGACCCTGACCACCAAGTAAGCCGAACTTGCTATAATTTCTCCCAAATTTAAGATATAAATATAAAAGATTGCAATATAACTACGATCATGGAAATTCAGTTGAAAAAAATTTTGAACTTGTAGGGGAACTCCAAGATTTTTTCCGTTGTTTATTTAGTGTTGCGAACTTTACTTATATTAAGTTTATTAAGTTTATATTATTTTTATTTTTCTATAAACTGTTACTTGAAAGTTCCATGAAAAATCTTACCATACTTATTATTGCATCTTAAAAAATCTACACAAAAGGCAATTCTTCCCTAGTTGTATTCTATTTCTAATAACATGGAAAGCTAGTTTCCTGTTTCAGTATATCGCAATCTTCTCGTATCTGCAATAGACTAATGTAATTTTGTCCCCCCTCCCTCCTCTGCTCTTTTGCAGAGGAGTTTTTTTCTAAAAAAAATAATTATTATAACATTGTCAGCCGTGAACCCAATTCATACGAAAATAACGTAAAACTCATAAGAGCAGCATAATTTCACGATTTTATTTCTAGAGAATTCTATCAACAACTTTCTTGTGGTTCCTTGCTAAAGACAAGACACCAAAGCAACTCGTTCAAAACTCTACATCGAGACGTCACAAATGAGTAATTTAATAGCTTTACAACGTGACCTTGACACCTTCCCCCCGAGAGTCATATTAGATCCGAAGATCAAATATGGCTAAGGATCACACGTTACACACACAAAAAAAACACTGTTTAGGCACTATCTTAAGATTATACACTTACATAAGAACTCAACATTAAGCTTTACACAAATATACTACTTAACTTAATCATCTAACAATAAAGCAAAAAGAAATTTTTAAAGTTAAATTAATCTTAAATCCTTTTTAAAGTTCTTATGTTCTTATTTTTCTACGGTTTACACTTACAGTTTGGATAGCGCATCTGCATTAACTAGTTAAGATCCTTTTATGTGACTTGCTTCAATGTCATGGCGTTGAATGGCCAACGCCCACCGCTGTAACCTTGAACACTAGTAAGGAACACTAGGCGATTATGATCGGTTAGTAAGAATATCTTTGCTCCACACAGAGAAGTTTCAAATCTTTTCAGAGCCCAAATAATAACATACGCTTTCCTCTCAATTGTTGACCACTTTTGTTGGCTTGGATTCAGTTTCTGGCTCCCGAAAGCTACAGGATGAATGTTGTCTTCTCCATCCAACTGACCTAGACAACATCCAATAGCCGTATGAGATGCATCCGTATGCAAGTAGTACGGTTTCTCAATGTCTGGGACTTGCAACTCTGTAATTCCACATAGTGCTCCACATCTTCCACATCTTCAACTCCTTGAAAGCATTTTCAGCCTCCTTGCTCCATGGAATCTCATTAGGGACTTTCTTTTCAGTGAGCTGCGTCAATGGTAGAACAATTTTTGCAAAGTTCGGAATATACTGTCTATAAAAATTGCATAATCCTAATGCACTTCTCAGTTGCTTCTTGGTCGTTGGTGCCTCTAAGTTCTGAATCGCTTTTATTCTTTCTTTGTCAGGGGAATGTCTACCTGAACCGATGACATGTCCTAAGTAGTTAACTTGTTGTCTTGCAAACTCAGACTTTCCTAAATTCACTGATAAGTTAAAATGCTCCAATCTTTTGAAAACTTCTTCCAGAGGATATAAATGTTCTTCCCACGTATCAGAGAGAATACGGCTAAATCGTCAATATACACGCATGCAAAGTCAGATATAGTTTGGATCACTTTAGACATGACTCTTTGGTAGATTGCAGCAGCGTTTCTTAACCGAAACGGTAACACATTCCATTGCTACTGTCCTCGATGAGTTCAGAAGGCTGTTAGATGTTTGCTGCTGTCTTCCATTGGTATAGAACAATATCCTTTCAACATATCTAGTACAGAAATAAATTTTTTCTCCTACTAAGAAATTCAACTTCATCATATTCTGCATTGGATATGTGTCCGGTACGGTAAGGTTATTCAAACTTCTGAAATCTATGCATAACCTAAGTGTTCCATCCTTCTTATGAACAAATACTACTGGGTGTGCTGTTTCACTTACAACAGACTCAATAGGCCCTAACTCTAACAATTCGTCTATCTGTGCGGCTACTTTCCTCTTTAAGCTTTCCGGTATCATATAAGTTTTGGGTTTCATCGTCTCCTCCTCAGCCTTCAATTTTATCACATGCTCATCAACTTTAGCTCTTTTTATTTTTCCAGAAAACAACGTTGTATGTCGATGTAAAAGATCCTTTAATTGATTTTGTTGCTTTCTAGATAGGTAATCCAACTTCACTCTGTCCAATGCTTCATCATTCTTCTCAACTGCAGGAACTGTTGGCGTTTCATATATCTCACCAAACTCATCATCAATATCATAAGCAACTCCAACCGTTTGAACTCTCGCTTTGTATTCTCTCATCTTGTTAACATGCAGTAATCTTAAATTACCTCCAAGAATCTGCAAATTATATGAATTTGGTTTTACTCCTTTTACAACTTTAATTGGACCTGTCCATCTAGCATATAGTTTATTCGTCGAATCAGGTACCAAAACAAGCACTTGATCCCCTGGTACAAATTCTGAATGTTTCTTTTGCCTGTTGTAATATTTAGCATAGTTATCTTGTTGCATATCAATTGTTAACTTTGCCTTGTGGGTTGCTACTTCTACTTTCTCTTTTAACTTTTTCAAATAACTCTCTACTGATCCCTTCATATTCAAAGATAACAACGTGTTCCCAGTCCAAATTGACTTCAATATAGACAGCGGACCTTTCGGATCTCTTCCATACATTAGTAGAAAAGTTGGTATACCGGTAGTTGCATTTTGAACTTCCCGATAAGCCCATAATAAAAACGATATATCCTATGCCAACTTCTTCCTTCCTCTCTAATAATGTGATGCAATATGTTCTTGAGAGTTTGGTTCCATCTCTCAATTAACCCGTTTCCATCTGGATGGTATGGTGTTGAAAAACGTGGACATGCTCCTAAAATCTTCAAAAACTCATACGTTAAACTGGCTCTAAGATTTGTCGCATTGCCCATTACGATCACTTCTGGAACTCCTGTTCTACTGAATATTTCGAGCAGTGCTATTAGCCGTTAATTACTTGAGTGGGACTGCTTCCGGTCATCTAGAATGCTGGTACATCAAACAAAGTATATATGTATGTCCTTGTGATGATACTGGATCTACAGGCCCAATTAGATCAAAGTTTACTGCTTGGAATGGCAATTTAGGACGAGACACAGGTGTTAGAATTTTGTCAACCAAATGAATTACTTTTCTACACTGACAACCATGACAAGAACTACAATAAGTTTTAATCTCCTTTACGATTCCTGGCCAATAAAACGAAAATTTGATTCTCTGAATTGTTTTATAAGCTCCTAGATGTTCTCCAAACACTGATTCATTTGCAATTTCTAATATTTTCCTCTTCCTAATTTCGGGAATCACTAATTGTTTTATTCTATTTCCGCACAACAGCTCTTCATGGTACAAGATACCGTTTTCTATCACATATCCTCCTTTGTTTCGCTTAGCAAAATTCCATGCCTCTTGGAGAGTATCACAGATCTGTTGCTATTTCTTGATTTTTTTCAGTGTTATTTCCATTCTCCTCATCATATTCTGTTATTGTTTGTTCCTGTTCTTCCTCTTCAGTATTTACACATTCATCTAACAATTTTTTGGGGGAATCTGATGTTAATTTCATAGCGGCTGTAAAGTTGGGATTGTATAATCTTTTTTTGTTCTAATAAGGCTTCATAAGTTTCAGTATCTAATAAGATTTCAGCATTCAGTTTCTCCACAGTTGCCATCACCGTTTTAATTACCGGCGTAATATACCCGTTCGCTACCAAACCAATATCCACTTCTTTTAGTTCGGCCTTTAAACAATCACCAAATGCAGGTTGCAACATTATATATCCTTTGTAATCCACTTCCTCCCCCACTATATTGCTTTTAAACACACTAATTTGCGCACCTGAATCTACTACAGCTTCATATTCTAGTCCATCATACAAAATGTTTACTATTTTAAGATCAGAGATTTTTAGTTGAACTGCACTGCATTTTCTTGTCTTCCATTACAACTTCGCCGTAGAATCTAGCTGTGACTACTTTGCCTTCATCCGCAACTACTATGACTTCTGCCATTTGCACTTCAGATACCTTTATCTCAGCAACTTTACCCTCGGTCTTTTCTGTCCCGTCTTTCTTATGACTGCAAAATCTCGCAAAATGTCCTACTCGTCCACAATTGAAACATGTAACTGGTTTTTGGAAAGAATTTCGCTTATCGTATCCACTGTGGTTGTTAGATTCTTGTCTATATCGTTCACTCAATGTATGACATCTTTTATTGAAAGTGCTAGGTTTTTTTCCGATATGAATTTCTATAGGGTTAAGACGAACCAGCTTTAGTGGCCTGATTATATTGACGTGCGTTTTCATAATCATCTAACTTCTCAGCAAGATCATCAATTTTAACAATTCTACCCCAAAGATCAATAAAATGTTGCTGTATATCCCTGGATACCTGTTCCTTCATTTGCTCTACAATGAAAAGTTGTTTCAGACTGTCAAAAAATCGTATATTTTTAGTCCAGAAATCCACTCATTAAAATAGTTCGCCAACTTAAATCCAAAATCTGGCCATGTGTACTGGGCTGATTTACAATTTCTCTTAAATTTTATTGAAATGCTTCTGTGCTCAATTTAAATCTTTTTAATAACATAGCTTTTATATGCTCATAGACATTTGCCTTTTCCTCAGGTTCCTTGATGATCAAATTCGCCATTTCTAACGGCAATAGTCCAACAAGATTCGTAACCCAGTCTTCTTTTTTAATATGGACTCTTCGTGCTTGGTCTTTCAAACAGTGTTAGGTAAAAACTTATATCACCTTTTTTGGGGTCAAAAGTACGCATTAATTTTTGCAATCCAACTGGTACGTGTTCTAGTATTCCTTTATTCTGAGAGTCCATCCCCCTCTCCTGACACCATTATTCACCAACGAAGCTTCTATCTTCAACTTCTCTAATTCATCTTCTCTTTCTTGGCGCTTTATTGCTTCTCTTCCACTTACTATTCTGTGTAATAATTCTTTCGCGAACACCTCTTCATACTCCTTACTTGCTAACATCATCTTTTTTAAAGCAGGAACTTTCATTTCTTCCGTTACAGCTTCTAATTCTTCCGCCAAACACTCCAAATCTACCTTCAAAGCTCTTCCTAAAAATGCCATTTCTTATCCACTTTCAAAATAAACGTCCTCAACTTTAAAACTTATTACACAATTTACTAGAGATTCAAAATTATTCACTTACCACCAAGCGTTGGATATAATTGGAATTCACGATCTTCAAAACAATTTTGATGTCGTCAAGCTTCACAACAGTTCGCGATTCTTAATCTTGAAACAATTCGAAATCCGAAATCTTCAAAACAGTTCTAAATCCTTAATCTTTGAAACGATTCGAAATCCACTGCCATTTCCCCGAGCAAATGTCAGCCGTGTGAACTCAATTCATACTAAAATAACTTAAAACAACATAAGAGCAGCATAACTTCACCATTTATTTCTAGAAAATTCTATCAACAACATTCTTTTGGCTCGTTGCTAAAGACAAGATACCAAAGCAGCTCATTCAAAACACTACATCGGGACGTCACATATGAGTAATTTAATATCTTTACCGCGTGACCCTGACAAAAACTGCATTGTATTTTTTGCATAATTTCCTGTATATCTCAATGGACCATTTTGTAGCTCTAAGCTCTCTGGTGGGTGAGTTCGATACTCCCAAATAAATAGTCAAGGATTCTCCATCTACGTTTTTTAGCGTAACGAAGCGTTACGCTTCTCTTCCCTTTTAACGTCAATAAGTACTTGGGTACATACGAAATGTATTACACAAATCATAAGACTGAAAATAGGGATAAAAAAAAGAAACCCAGTGTTGCCTTTAAGCGCAAACAATGCCATGAAAGAGAAGATAGGAAACAAAAAATGCAGCTTTGTATATTTAAATTATTCATATATTCTAAGTTTTGTAATTATCTCATCCCCCCCCCTTTTTTTTTACTGTAAGCGCAATAAATGACAGCAAGCGATGATAAAAAATCTGGAGAGCACTGTACAAATCAATTAATTAATTAGAAAATCATGATTGGACTTGCTGTTTCCGTAGGGCAACTGGACTACGTTAGCAGCCCTTAATCCCCTATCTAGAACTGAGAGGTAGCACTGTTTTGTCGATTTCAATGGTTGGGTGGAAGCATATCTTTAGGAAGAAAAAGCCAATGGAGTAGGCTGGCAGAGAAAAAACTCTGCTTCTAGGATGGAGCCTTTTGATTGGACGCAAGTGAGCTATTGGTGTTACTGCCCGATTCAGGGTAAAAGAAATCAATGGAGTTTAAAATGACAGGAGAGAATACAGAGTTCAAAGAAAAAAAGGGGGAATTTTTTATGTTAAGTAAAAGAAAATTTACTAATGATTTAACATGGTTTCAACTAGAAAATAGGCTTTTTTTTATTTTAGTTGCTTTAAGTTTAGATAGAACTGTAGTGCCTCTTTACAACGACTCTCCTGAGCTTTTCCTAATGAGTGAGCGCTTGAAATGCAATAAATACCTATCTATCTAAATACCCTACCTATCTTGGTTTCATTTTAGACCCGGAAGTGAACTGCGGTAAACATATCGAGAAAATAGACGATAAAGCAAGAAAGAGACTTAGGATCTTAAAATATCTTTCTGGTAGAAACTGGGGTTCAGACGCCTTCACACTTAGAATATCTTATGTAACCTTGGTCCACCCAGTCCTTGAATATGGGTATCAAATCTTTCAGGTAGCATCTCCTACTAACTTGAAAAAACTGGAGAGAGTGCAGCTAGTGTAGAGAGGATCATCACGGGCCTTAGATGTAGTTTCCCAACTGAGACTTAGTTCTGTACGAAGTAGACATCCAACATCTTACTAGGAGATTCGAAGTCAGTTCATATATATTTTTTTAAAAAATGAATGGGCGTTATAATGTGGGCATCTGGACTGTGAAACAGTTCTTAGTCCCATATCCTGGTTGACTTTGATGTTGGGGTTTTTATTTCTGCTTAACAGGAATCATGGCTATTGGCTGGGACGATGGCATCTGGGAGGTGGGGCATTTAACAAAATTAAAAGCTTTGGTTCCTTTAATAGAACCTCTTCTTTCATTTTAAACTGGACAAATAACCAACGTTTAAAGCGCTACAGCCCACTTAATTACATGTGGAAACGTGGTTTTAATGATTTTAATGTTGACGCATCTACACCTTTTAGCTGCATCACATCCATTGATTCTTTTAATCATGTTGAATTCCGGGAGGAGTTATTTATCAGTACTCCCAAGCATAGCAGCCATCCGGAATTACTCAGACAGCTCGCACTTGAAGTCATAAATGACATACCCGATCAAGCCTTGATTATTTACACAGACGGTAGCCGTTCGAATACGGGTAGGGCAGAGAGTGGTATATTTAGTAACACTTCCGGGAGTGATGTTAAAATCAGTATCAGGAATTCTGACCACTGTTTCGTCTTTAGATCGGAACTCATTGCTATCAGTGGTGCTCTCGATTATGCTCAAAACTATAATAAGGACAGTATCTGGATCCTAACAGACAGCAGGAGCGCCATCCAATACTTGAAGAATTGGCCAAAGATTATGGACAGTGCTGGTCTAGATATTATTTCCGAATTAGTTAGACTTGGACAGAGGAAACACGTGTGTCTCCAGTGGATACTATCGCATGTGGGTGTGCCTGGAAACGAGGCAGCTGAAGAACTGGCTGGTAGGGGTTGTGATCTCCCTAACCCCAGTTCCTCTGTCTCGAGCCATTCTGAAATTCATTTCCTCCACAAAGCTAAAATAAATCTGATGAGGCGGAACCCTTCTGCTTACTACTGGTATGCAGCTGAGTCCTGACCTTTTCTTTACAGTGCATGGAATCCAAGGCTCTTCTGACGGTCTTGGAGCGCTTTAGAAGCGGTCACCTGCGTGGTGACTTTGCGCAGGGGGTAAAGTCTTTCTTTACCAGTCCTGCTTCTCCTGCTCATCTTCTGAACTGCTGGGAATTTCCCAGGGACAGTTGCTTTGAGGTTAAGACCTGGTTTGTGACATTCTTATGAGGAAAGGTCAAATGCACATGGTGTGGGCT
Source organism: Trichonephila clavata (assembly GCA_019973975.1). Classification (NCBI taxonomy): domain Eukaryota; kingdom Metazoa; phylum Arthropoda; class Arachnida; order Araneae; family Nephilidae; genus Trichonephila; species Trichonephila clavata. The sequence goes on along the minus strand of BMAO01012681.1, from coordinate 3,533 downwards.
TTCCTGCTCAAAGGGGATTTGAAACAACAACATAACTGTAGTGCATTTTTATTTTGATAAACATACGTATTTAGTCCTGAATTTTTGTATATAATTAAATCTTGAAGTTATAAAGAATGATTCTCCTTCTTCATTCATTCGTCTTAAGCCGTAAACAATTCTCTTGGAGTTGTAAATCTTCTGGGCTTAAGTGGACGAAATGAATATGCTTCCAATACGGTCTAAAGAAAAAATTTTCCTCGTTTAATTAATGATCCTTAATGCAGCTTTGAATTTTCTGAAATAAGAATGTTGACGTGTCACAAATATTCTTGGATATCTTAGGTTGGAGGACAGACAGTTTGTGTGAATATTGTAATACAGAGAATAATTAATCTGATACCGATCTCATTATCAAGTCCTTCCAATTACCCTATTTAAAGCTAAATGTAGTTTTTTTCATCTGAAATATTCGTAAAAGATTAAAATTTTAATATCAATTTACGGCAATTTTGTTTATTCAGTATTTTATTCGGTAGAGCGATTATTACTACTTATTTTTGAAATCAGATATGATAGATTCATATTAGTGCATGAATTTAAATATCGCTGATATCATTTCCTAGTGGTATATTTAAAAAAAGTTAAATATACAGCACCAACAGTGAAATATATAGCATAAATAGTAAAATATATAACATAGATAGTTATAAATAAGAAAAGCTTTTTCATTAATTTTGTGAGTTTTTTTTTGCAGATATCCTCTCTTCATTAAAATTAGCTCAATGATTCCATACTTCTGCTGCATGAACTTTCTGCGCTTAAATTAATGCAAATTATAAAAATTAAAAAACATGTCTATATGTGTCCAAGAATGACCGTGGGAAATTTATGAAAAAGGGATGTTTAATTATTAACCTTGAGGATTGGGTATACATGATTGCTACTTGATCATAGATTCCAGGGTGCTGCAATGTTTGAAATAGCTGAATGTCTGTGATTTGTTCACGTGTGCTTTCGAAGAGTACAGTCCGCTTGGTTCTGTCTCAAATGCGATTTCTTCCCGTTGCACCATAGAATTAGATTGTGACTTTAAAATGGTTACATACATACTATATAAGTAAGAGCATTTTTGATTCAAGTAAGTAGGAATAATGAATCAAAGAAGCTTTTAAAAAATGAGAATCACCAGATGGCGCTAGTGTTGTTAGATATAGTGACTAGTTTTTACAGAAAAATTGAAGAGTATTCAGAATAATGTAAAAAATGTGATTGCTCTGTTTCTGTTTTGTACTTGAATAATCATGATTGATTGTTTTAAAGCAAATAATAATTTTGATCAAGTATTCTACGAAAAAATATAGTAAGTTTTTTGGATGTAATTCTTTTTCATTCGTGTATGAGAATTTAAAATCTCAATATTTCCTAAAAACTATTTTCAACATATAAAGTATAGCTTAATGAATTGTATTTCATGCAGATAGATTAAAAATTTTCAGTTTTGAATACATTTTTTTTTTTTTTTTTTTTTTGCTAAATTTTTAATGCATTGTAAGCAATTGAATGAAAATTCTATTTTTTTTTATCGCTTCGCAATATTTAAAATCACATTGCTGATTATTATTGCATTTTAATTAATATAAACCTTAGTAAAAGTTCGATTTTTTGCTTTGGTATTTTCTATACCTACTACCTATACCCACTTGTGTTAAGTAACTAACTTTCAAAAAAAATCAAAATTACCAGGTGACGCTAGTGGTATGATGTGTAGTGAATCATTCAATCAATTACCACTTTTTAAAGAAACTATATTGAATACTATTTTTATGTGACAAATCAGCCAGCTCCTAATCAGTTAACGTCGCACTATTCAGCCACACGACGGCTTTTGGCGACGGATCTCGTAATTATGAACCATGGGTCAAGCGACGAGGACCACACCTGAACTAGCACCATCCTCTCTGAAATTCCACACCAGTGGATGACGTTTAACCTTCGACATATTAGACTTGCATCGGCCGAATCTTCAAGGCGGTTCTTCAGCTGTACTAGGCTCGAAATGACATGCCACGCACACAGCCACGAGTCTGTTACCCAGAGTACTAGACTGCCGTAGCCCCATGTATTTAATGAGACTAGACGTTACTGCTTCGATAGATATTTCGTAATGATTTGCGACTACATATTGGGTTAAATTCATAGCTATTTGAGTCTTAATTAGGCTTTCGACAGTAATCAATAACATTCTTGTAGCCTTCGTCTTTTGATTTAAAAAGGACAGGACTTTAAATTTCTGAAGCGGTAACATATTGAACATTTTTTCCCTCCTTTTTATTAATACGCTTTTATAAGTTTCACTTGTATGTAACAGAATCTTTGAATTTGATTTTAATTCATTTTGAAAGGTCAGATTAATTCGAAATTTTGCTCATTTGTCAAGGACAAATGACAGTACAATAATTTCATAATTTTGTTCCATTGTCCTGATCAGGACATCAGGAATAACGATTTCCAGCTTTGGCGACTAATTCATTATACGATTTCCAGGTTTGGCGACATATTGCAGTATAAACTTGAAGCCCTGTCATCGATTTCTATCCTTTCTCTTCTAACACCATCTGCGTCGCCACTGGTTCAAACCCTCTCATTCACCAAGGAATTTTTAATTTTTTGCAAAAGATTATGCTGGTATTGACTTTTTCTCACTCTCCTAATATTTTTTTAAATGTATATAAACTCTTATATATATAAGAATATTACGGGCATGCTATATTGTGCACAACGATGAACACGTAAGTCATTAATACTATTGAAATATGAATTCAAAATATTTCCATTAAATATTTTAATAGTCTCCAAAATCCTAATGATATTAATCTGTAGAGTGCAGAAAATATCGGACACACATACAAAATCACTCACAAAACTATAAAACACCACCAAATTCTTCTAGACTTGTATGAACTACCGTAACTGTGATTGTACTTAATATGTTTAAAAAAATTACATACATTAGAATTGATTCATAAACCTCGAACCAATCAGGGAATAGGAAACATTTCTTTTTTCTTCTGGTATCTTCAATGGGTCACACAGCCTTAAAAAATTACTACATCTACGCATACCCTTTCCAGTTTATCGTATTCAAATATCTGAGGACACATAACCCATAAACGAAACAGGATCAATCCACAATCTGCGCGGCTTGAGTCAAAAACCAAATTAAAATTTTATTTCGAGCATATTTCCATTCTTTCCGCCAGGTGCCGTTAAATGATGAGAAAATGCATTCCTTTTGAACTGTTTGGAAATTAAGCACGGGTGGACATGCAGCGTCTCGTACCTGCGCAAAATTCTGTAAGAACATGCATCGCCTTCCGTCGTTTTTCTGGATTGCTAATTGACTCATTTTTGGAGAAAATCTCTATCTGTGTTTTGGCTCCAAAACTCTAATCGAGGCAAGAACCTCTGTACGGTAATTATCGTTCTTTGAAAAAGACAGGCATCACATTTCGCGATAACTCGTACTGCAAGAGGCACCACTGTAAATTGTA
>BMAO01012680.1:0-16137 GCA_019973975.1 Trichonephila clavata | reverse complement strand
TTTAATTATTATTTCAAAATATTATTATTAGTTTTACATAAGTAGATCATAAAAATATTGTTGGTATTTGTAATATGTATACAATAAAAAGGGCTAAAAATTTACGACATAAAATTGCAAAAAAACTTTAAAAATAGTCAAAAAATTAAAAATAATTAGCTAAATTTATAAATTTCACTTTTTTAAAAACAATATTACCAGATTTTCTCAAGCTTGGAACTCTTATTCAAGAAAAATTTACTGTTGCATTTACAATTAATAGCTCCATTATTCATCATATAATATTTTTAGTCACACTTAACATTGGATTTGAAAGAAACGGCATAATATATCAAGAAAAACTTCTAAAATTGCTGGAATAACATTCCAGGGTAGACAAATGAACGAACCACAGGTAAAACAACTTGAGAATTGTAATGGTCTAATGTTAAACTGCTGGTAATGTACCCAAGGAAATGTCCGTTATCTGGACAAGATGCCCCCTCCAAGTCATAAAGCCTGTTTTGATGCTCTACGATATGAGGTGCAAGATGACGTTCCTTGGAAAGATTCCACACCTGTCATATTTCCAAACACAAAATCGGGATTTATCTGAAAATAATACCAGTACTACTCGTTGCCCCAACTGCAATCATTTGGCAGTAAATCAAGAATGTAGCCCTTTGATGAAGTGCTTAAAGGAACTCCAACAGCTGACAGTCGTTAGCGCAATTGTACCTCACTCAACTCGTTGAGGTTGTTTGCTGCTGTTGCATCTGCGTGATCCAATGTCTCTCTGCCTCGTTCCCATAAGAACTTGATTCTATTTTTTGTACCTCTTTCCTGTTTATAATCATATCTAGGGCTCATTAAGAAAATTTGTCTTTCAATGTTTCCTAAGCCATCAGCTTCGGAGGTCACTAATATCTTACCAAACAGATAGCGTAATATCTTATAAAAAGATTTGCCCCCAGGAAAAATTGATTCTCAGAAAACGCAATCTAGACTTCTACTCCGTTTTCAAAAGTGAATTAATATCCATTTATGTAAGACGAGGCTATTCTAACCAAGAAGAACTACGGTTATATTTGAATTTTGTTCCAACTTGTATCAATCTTTACGTCAAAGAAATGGAGGACAAACTAGTAAAGGAAAGTTGTAATCTTCCAACTCCTTCCTCTTCCACTCTTTCCTTTTATGGACTATGCTTGCTGAAAAAATCTCAAAATTTGGTGGAGTGAAAGATACCTCCCACTTATCATTGGTATACGAGCTCTAATCCTTAAGTGTGACAGAAGCTTTCAGACAGCGCTCTCACGTCTTGCCCATGCTAATATTCAAGTGTCTTTCGTTCTCAAAGAACACAAAGATTTTCTCTATCCGTGCTAAGTGTCAGGATCACTAGGCTTCTCCCAAGCACATCTTAAGTTGTATGGATCTCTCTAGAAAACATATTTATATGGATCTCCTTCTTGTTCTAGACTTTTTAAGAATCAAAGGTCTAATGTATCTTGCCTGACTTAGTCAGCCTATGGAAGATTAGCAACCCCACATGTCTTGCAGCATGTGGGGCATTTGAGTGCTTTGACAAATCGAGTCCATGTAGCTCCAGAATACGACCTCGTACTTGGTCGTTAAATAGAACGTTGCATCAGTGTTACATTGGATGAATGTCAAATTAATGAGCTTATGTAGCTTCTTTCGAAGCATATGTTTTGAGAACCTAATTCTCTATTCATAATTTTTACTTATACAGTAATATATCATTTAGAAAACTTTCCCTGAGTAATATTGCAACAATAATAATAATGCATGAAAGATTTTTTAAAATTATACAATTACTTCTTTTTAAAAAAACTTTTATTCAAAAAAAATGAAGCCGTATTCATCCAAAATTTAAGTACTTCCCTGTAGCTTCCAAGAACCCATTTTTGGATATGACAAACATCGGCTTATTTAAGTATCGATAAATCCATTTTCTATGTTTATAATGGAAAAGTCGATTTATCGATTCTTTTTTTCAAACTTAACGATGAAGTGTGAAACAAATATTTTGAGATTCCCACGATTATCCATCCTTTTACTTTGAGAAAAATTCATTCAAAAGTCAATAGAATTCATTTTTATGCTTATTTAGATGGAATATCGATTTGAATTTTCATTGATTTGATGTTTTTATCCATAAGTAAATGAATAAGAATTATCTCCAAATACATTACCTTGATGTTTTAAGATAAACTTTGAAAACAATGAGATAAAATTTTATGAGCTTAATACATTGTTTTGTTCTTAATATATGTAATTAACACAATTAAAGAAAAAGCGACAAAAAAGTTGTAATAATTTTTAATTTTCTTTTACAACAGCACTTTAAATTTTGAACGTTTTGAGAAAAATTTCTCAATATTTCTGAAGGGAGATAACTAATGAAAAATTACTTTTGCATGCAATTTTTAATTCATTTTTTATTTTTGCATAAGTTTCTCATGTATTACAAGTATATCTTCTTTTTTTTTTATTTCCTAATTTTGCAAGACTTCCTTATACAATAATTAAAAATGTATAAGAATTTTTTCAATCATGTATTAAGAAATATGCATTAAATTCAATTATATAACTTTCAAAATTTGTCCATACTTGTAAAGTTATGGTTAATGTTAACAATAAAATTATTTATTGTTGAAATTTATTAACATCTCCTAAATATTAGTATTTCTTCAAATTAAGTTTCTTTTTTCCTTCTTTTTCAAAAATGTAAAAAACCTTTTTTCACAAAATATGTAATTTGTTTTTTACATTCCTTTCAAATAAATTGTACGGACTACATAAATTTCATAAAGAAGTTTGCTTACAATTCATAAATATCTATTTATCCTTCAGAATAACTATTTAATTTCACTATATAGAATAAGTTATTGATTTAATCCTTCGTTATGAATAATTGCCTAAGTTCGACAAAAATATTCCCAAAGTATTGTAAATATCTTCATAAATTATTTCTATTTCCACAAATAAAACGCTTTTTAAATACCCAAATTAAACTTTTTTTTTCACAAATCTTAACTTTAAGCACAATAAAGATTACAAAAAAGCATTTTCACAGCAAAAAAAATTATTTTTATGGTATTAGAATTTATTTCAAATATATTTACATTAAAATATCAATTACCAGAAAATTTCAAGGTGTGACATCATAATAGATTTTTATTCAATAACGGTGTAATAATTAAATTTCAGGTGGATAAATTCCTACCAATAACAATTTTCTTTTGATTGTCTGCTCTTTTAGTGAAAATATTGCTGCGAAAATTTGAAACTTGATTACATTAAGAATGTTATTATTTTATTTAATATATTTATATCTTTTACGAAAAAATAACAACCTTTGCTTACGTTTTTACATAAAAGCTCATCATTAAATGATCGTGTCATTCATATTACAAATAAACAGTAATAAAAAATTTGTAAGAATTTTTCCAAACAATTGTAGACATGTCCATTTTATTTATATTTTTGTTCGACATATTTAAGAAATTCATATCTTAACGTAAATAAATGTCCATGATTCATATTTTATGTATGAATCAAAAATACTAATGCACAAATTTAAAATCCTATTATAAAGAATATATTTACTGGATTAGATATCTTTCTATATTTTCACAAAAGGGAGAGATAAAAACTACTTTTGTGCTTTTATTTTCATTTCAGTAAGTGTTGAATTTTGTTTCCATAAAAAAATGAATGAATCGAGAGTTAAGTTTGTATGACGAGTGTAGTACCAGATTTCAGTATACATTATCAAACTTACCTTTTTTATCAAATAACTAATTTTACACTTTACAGTTAGTCTAATTTTTAAATTTCGTACAATTAATTCCGTTAGACAGTTTTGAGGAATTCAGAAAATAGATTTTCGAATGATAAACGGATATTTCGAATTTCCAACATTTCATAATAAAACTTTTTTGTTCAAGCTTTCAACTCCTTCCACGTTCATTTTATTTCTGGATGATGGATCAAAAAAAATGCCATTTTTTATGCTTATTTTCAAACATACATATTTTTAAGCATAATATCATCATTCGCATACAAAATTTCCTAAAAATGAATGTGACAAAAATCTATTTAAATAAATGAATAATTTACCTGTAAAGTTGGCTTTTTGTATGGCAGAAATCACTAGACTTTGGAGTCAATTTACATTAACTATAAATATAAAGCTTAAAATACCTTGCTTTTAACTTGAATTGCTAATTTTATTTACATCAATTGCATTTACATAAATGATTAAAAAAATTAATAATCAAAATTTGACAATGTATGATAAATTCGAAAACACGGTACTGCACATAATCCAATATCTCAATATGGACTAGAGAGAGAGAGAGAGAGAATCTTGTTTCTCTTTTTACCTACTTCCTTTAACTGTCTTTCTGAGCAACAGATAATAAACTGTAGTGTAGGATTAGTTTTTTTCTCTGTTGGGGGAATGTAGTCAACAAAATGTCTTTCAGAGAAACGTGAAGATGGGTACTCAGCAGAGGATGCCTTCTTTTGCAGAAAATTTCTCCGAGTGGTACTTTTTAATTATTGGAACCTATAAAAAGCTCACCGATTGCACAGTGTAAATTTTCGCCAGGAGGGTACGTTACACTTGCTTGAGCTCAGCTCAGGCAAACCCGGAAAGAGGTTAATGTATTTTTAATTAAATAGAACCTAATTTAAAAACAAAAAAAAACTGATAAAGGTCATATTATTACGAAAAATATGAATTATTAAATAAAGTCACGAGGAAACGGTAAATTGTTACTTATCAAAAAAGTTTTATATTTAAATTTAGAGTATTTAAAAATCTTTAAATTCAAAATTATGCATTTTTCTCTAATAATTCAAAAACATTGAATATTCAAATAAATGATCGAATATCACGGAGACATAAGGACCCATATAATGTTTTATAAATCTTAATTGTCGATCTATTTATCGAGTGGTGTTAAAAAAGGGAAAGTATATGAATCGTTTGAATGTATTTAGTAAAAGGCACCTTTACAATTTTCCCAAAGTATCTCTGGAAGTAATTATTGGATTTGAATGAGAGAAACAGAATGTTATTAATATACTATTATGCTGAATGCTATTATGTAGTCTATTTATACTATTTAGACCATTTCTTACTTAATTCAACAACAAAAAAATGGATTCTCTATTGGAAAAATTATTTGTAATAGTTAATTAATTATGTTAGTGACACTTAATCAATAATTCATTAACATTTTATTTTAGCTCCTCTTGGACCATTAACTTTGATTTCAGCTTCAACCATTGTGATAGCAATTAATCCAACTGCTATTAAAACACTGGAAGGTATTCAAGTTACCTATATTTTAAATATTTTGTTCGCTTACAAAAATTCCAGTTGTCAACTAGTAGTACATATGCCTATACAACTTTAGGAATAAACGTAGTTTTGATTGAAAAAAAACATATAGATCAGTATAAAATAATATTTAATAAATAAAATAGTGAAAAATATGGTAGGAATTCACAAATATAGGCAATAAATTTAGTACTCTCACCAATTGAAAAGAGCTCGAAGCACCCGAAAGAAGTAAATGGAACAAAAATTAAACTTTTAAAGAATTTTCTAAGAAATTTTTTACTTACAATCGTCATGAGTATACCAAATAATATTCTTTTCGAAATTTAACGGAAAAGTATGAATTTACTCTAGTGCATTTAGATTTTAAAAAAACATTGAATTTAAACTAGTCTTGAAAGAAAATCGCATAAATACATTATATTTAGAGGAAATTGCTCGAGATCATATTTGTGTGGTTTGCATGGTCTATGAAAGGGAGAAGATATTGAAATAAATAAAATACATGGATCTGTAATAAATTAAGCTCGTAGTAATTTTTAATTAATCATAAATCCGCATCTGACTGGTTATGTTAAATCCAATTTAAAAAATTGTTAAAGATATTCATTGGACGTTCAAATCAAAATAATCATTTTTTCCCCCTCTTCAAAACAATTTCTTTCATTATTTTTTTTTTCAATTACCATATATTTCATAAACAGTTCTATCTTGTAGTAATATTCATAACCCCAACTTCACTTATGTAAAATAAACCTGACGGTCTTATTAAAAATTTCCTAATTTCTAAAAATTGAACATCATATCAAAAACAAAAATGGTATTTCTATCTGCTGTCTTCGAGAGTGTTCGTAGAAGCAGTAGGTATAATTACGAGATCAGGTTTTTAAAAGTAATTTATCCCGGATCAAAAAACATGGTGCTGTCCATAGAAGTAAACGTAAATATATATACTTCCATTAAAAAAGTACTTAAAAGAAAAATCATTCCGTCCCGATCTCGCGGATACACATTATCACTTGAACATAAAAACAACTATACCTTTTCTTCGTCATCCGCAGTTGTATATTTATAACACGTCCACATTTGTATTTAAGGTATTACCTACCGCAGATGAATAAATATTCACGGATCGGGTTCAAATCAGATTCGAGACTAGAATCCAAGCTCACGGCATGAAAATTGAGATAACATTCACAAATTCTTATAAACTATCTAACACTATTAAGAAAAGTAATGGGGAATTTAAAAAACACTTCGATTTATTTAGTTTACAGAAATTACCCCAAAGGTTAAATAAATATTTTTTACTCAACTTAGTAGAAAATTTTGAACGAAATGAAAAATTGTGTCTTTAAATATACATTTTCAAATTCCTACTTGACTTCATTATGTTTTTTGGTATTGACTATATTTTTATTACTTGAATACGTACCTTTAGAAATATGCAAATACATCGCGGAGATAGAAAGCTTATTTTATAAGATTACGCAATGATACTATGTTTTCTTAAGATGAAAGAATTTAAAACAATAAAAATAATTATCGCTTAAATATTTAATGCGTCTACTGTGATGTATACTTTTGTGGTATTCAAAATCAAGCTCTAATTGAAAATGAAATTACAAAAGTATTTATAACAAAAGAGAAATTTTTAATTATCCCCGCCTCATGTGTATAAATTATGATTCACAATAATAAATAAAAATTTAGTACAAATTTAACGCGGGAGGTAATTATTTTTAACAAATAAAAGAATTTTAATCCTGAAAGGAAGTGTAATTGATGCACTTATTTATTTGAGTCAGATTTAGGAATTACACAAAAATTATTTTAATTGGTGCAAGATTTATTTAAAAATAAAAACTACTCCAAAAAGCAGCTCTTAAAGACGAATTTTTAGTTAATTGTGCATATTTGTTTCACACTATAAATATTAAACATTATACTCTGGTTTTTTTTATCAAAAAGTAATTCCATACTTTCGCTTATTTTAATTAAATATTATATACATAAAATAGTTATATATGAAATATTTTGAGACCAAAATGTACTTAAAACCAATTCATTTAGTTTTGTTCTAATTAGGGAAAATTGAGATTATTTTAAAAGTATTCATTTTTTAACATATAATGCAGGCATGTAACACGTAATAATTACACGTAATAATGCAGGCTTTATTTTAAAGGTTTTAATCATAAAGGATATAATTATTAATTTACTTTTAAATCTTTTGAGATGTAATACTTGCAACCAGGTGTTGTTTTTCAGACTGCTGAATCCAAAGAACAAAATGACAAGCTATTGAATATTATATTTCTGAAAAAAAATATTGTTCACAAATATTCTTATAATCAGATTACATATTTCCTAAGCAAAAATAATATTTCTGTTTGTTTGCTTGTTTTTCTCAGAGATGTGAACTTCTTAAAACTTCTTCAAAATGGTTTTAGACGAGTCTCTTTTCATCATCTTTTCCACTTCAACCTTTAAATTATCTGAAATAAGAGTCATACACTCAAAACATTTTTTGAGCTGCTTTTTGAAAGTATTTCGCGACTTTAAGATTTGGTTTATTTCGTGAACAACAAAGGAGAAAAATAGCATAAACCTTTTGTGTGAAATAAGAGTGTAAAATATGTGATTTCCCTCCATCATTCTTGAAGATAAAAAATAAAAAATTTTCCTTTTGTCAGTGAAAAGGGTTGAAGATAAACACATGAAGGGAAAAAATAAGTTATTTGACCTTGCATTTTTTAAGTCTGAGGTAGATATACTACTCTTCCCAACACCGTTGTAATAAAAGCAATATTTAAGAGATATATTGAACTTCTTTATTTTTTCATACATATGAAAAAATTAAATCGTAACATAAGGACCTTTTGTGGTCAGTTTCTACGTGATCGGACTTTTGGTCGTAAAATCAAAGGGCCAAATTATGCCAAATTATGTAGAATTTTACTTCATAAGAACACACAATTAACAGCGTACATTTTCTGTTATAGACTTCATAAGTGATGTATTTGAAAGGTTTACCTTTTTCTGAAGCATTCAAAAAATAAGACATTGGCTTCCAAAAGTTAAGGTGCAACCGGTTTTTTTTGTGTACTTTGCGAATGAATGAATGTAGAAGCAACAGATTTTGAGGAAATGTGCATTGAACAGTTATTCATTGAATAAGTCACAGAAATTTACATGTTTAATGCAAAAATGAGTTGCAATAAAAGAAAAGCATTCATGTCGGAAAAGTTCATTCTTGGAGAAATCAGTACATCACAATTTTATGAGGTAAAATCTCATGGAAATATTACAAAATGTCTTCTAATAAGGAACGTGTCCACACCTATCTTGAATGCAATGGCGGCACTGACTTCACATGTTATCCATTAAATTGTTGGACACTGAATTGGGATATAAAGAGTAAGCTTTGTTCCAGTCCATATAACTATTTCGGAGGAGGATTTTAAACAGCAACCTATTTGACAAGATAATCCCAAACATGTTCTTTCGCATTCAGGTTCTGAGACTGAGCTGGCCGTTCCAGTCTGACCAAGCCATGACCCTCACAATGGTCCTCGACAACTTCAACTCGGTGAGGTTGTGCATTATCATCCATCCGAATGAAATCGTTACTAATAGTACCAGCACAAGGGCGGACACATAGAACAAGGATCTCATCCCGATATTTCACAAGAGTCAGGGCAGGTCAGTGTGACCACTGAGTAAGATCCCTGCCCAAACCATGATTCTTCATTGGGTCTTTTAAAAGTATTGAATTGATGGTGTCTGGTGCGTTACTTCTTCAAGATCAGTAGACGCCCTGAATCTCTTTCAGCGTGAATCTGGACTCGTCTGTAAAGAGTACTGAAGTTTATTACTGTCTGGTCCAAGAAACGTGGGCCTTTCTCTGTCGTCTGTTGGAAGGGAGACACGTACAACGAGTCTTCTTGCATAGAGATCTGCATTGTGAAGGCGTCTTCTCGCCGTAGTAGTGGAGATTCCTCTCCTTGATTCTACAAAATGGTCTGCAATGAACTGCAGCACTGTAGTGGTTCTTTTACATAGGTCCGCAAGAGATAGAAAATAATGTTCTGCAGGTGTTGTAGCTCGTGATCGGCCTGTAACATGTCTTCTGGACACAAAATCATCGTATTGATATTGATACCATAGTCGTTGAACCACACTGCGAGGCATATTGAGAAGTCTAACAGAATTAGTCTGTGGCAACCCTATTTCCATCCATCCGCCTACCCTCCACCTTAACTAAACGGGCAAATGATTTATCTTGGACATTGTTAGACTGTACTGATTATTGTCAACGAAACTGCCAACAACAGTTGAAATCAAGATAACTTACACATGAAATTACGGAATCTTGATATTTACATATTTTTCTCTCACTCATATGTATCTATTCTTTTCTATAAAATAAAAGTAATAGCTATCGTTTTTGCATAAGTTTTTTAAAGTTTATTACTATCAGTCATATAAACTATAAGTTTTATTGTTACCGAAATTTTCCGTAGTCAGCTTTCGAAAACATGTACCTTAACTTTTGGAGGCTAGTGTATATATTCTGTATATAAGTGCTACAATTTCTTTTCATTTTTCACTCATTCTTCTTGTAAAGTTTTTTTTGATCCCTAAGCTGAATAAATTGAAACAAAAACTAATCATTGTAAATTTGTTCAAAACATCCGCAGTTTAATAAAATATAGCATTTTAACTACTAGATGAAACTGGGGGCTACAAGAAAAATTTAGTGTAATATCTTATGGTTCACCTCTTCAACTTCCTCAGATTAGTGAACTGGTATAAAAAAGCGTCTTCTACATACAGAGATATACTAAAATATTAACAAACGAACTTTAAGGCTATTTTCGAGTCTATTTATGAGGTCTTGGGACAAAAAAACTCAGTCTTTCCCTAAGATAATTCTTAGCTTCTAGAGTATTTAGGGAAGGAGATATAGGTGTGTGTAATTATTCGTCCAAGAAAATCCAAACATTTAATAAGATTCAGATCTGAAAACCTTGCTCAGGTTTGAAGATCAACTCTATCCCCTGAATACCTTCAGTCTCAAAGTATTCGTCAACTAGATGCGCCTTACATGGACAAGCATTATCGTCGATGAAGAACTATGTGCTAACTGCCTTCTAGAAAGCTTCACAAAGGGGTTCATTTCTATACCTCAGAGCGGTTAATGTACCTTTCTAAAAGACATGTAACTCTGAGCCCAGATACGTGAGCCTAGATCATAACACCACCTCCATAGTGGTCCACTTCTATCATATTCGAGGAATGATAGTGGATCCCCGCTCCTCTCCATATATGAGCATGTTCGAAAATCACTGCTCAATCTGAATCTCGACTAATCAGGAAGATAATACATTCCCACTTTGTCTATAGCATGGGGAAAAAACATGATGTGCCACTATTATGACAGGTGAGTTCTAACGAGAACTGAAGATAACAGAATGTAAATAAATAACTGATCTCCTGGCATAAATAAAGATCTGCCTCATTAATTAAGCCTCCAATAAATAGTATACTTCAAAACTGAGTACCAGAAGTATCAGAGAGTTTATTTTCGATTTCAGTAGTCACCCATGGCACTTTATGCAAATAGTCATGAAGCATTCATCCTGACCTGTGATGCCTCTTGAATGCAGTGTCACAACCTGGTCTTTTGGTTACAAAACTGGTCTTCTGTATATTTTTCCGGTCCCTTGGAACTGGTATTATAATCTGGGAACGTAATTTGGGAAACATTGAATCACCTAGATATCTCCACCTAGGATTGACCTACCTCCAATCTCCCAGCTACTCTCTATCATAATCCATCATCCAGACGTTATCTTTTCGCCATTTGCTTACAAAAGTTTCGAAAATAATAATACATAAAATCTTCAGGAACACGAGCAAAACTTAAATCGCACAGAGTAATATTGAAAAAACTTGTCGCGTATCCGCTTTTTTAATTTGAATAAAATATAAGTTAAAGATTGAATTTTTTGGGTTAGATAATTATGAAAAGCATATTTTTTATTGTATTTTCCAATTTTCATTAAAAATAGTTCAGTAGTTTCTGAAATCTATGAAAATGTGTCTGTTTCTTTAATTTACGTATTTATAATATAATGTGTTGGGCTTAAAACTGTTTGATTAATATTTACATAAAAAAAAATTTATTACCACATTAGGTAATTCTGCCTTATTATCTTGCTTTTTTAATATTTAATAAATTATTCAAATTTTTAAGTGCCTTATATTAGTTTCAATTATTAAAATATTCAAGACCAATAAGCTTCTTTTAACTTTCTATGTAAAATCAGTTTTTTATTTAAAAAATACTCCATTGTTTAATCCAAAAATTGTATTATTTGGACAAGAAACAACGTTGATCCTTTCAGTTAGTCGTATAATAACTTAACTAAAAAAGCTAAACTGTGTCAGCTGCAGTTGATTGATTCCAAAAGCTAGACAATATATTCTAGTTGTGATTCATTGCGTTCAACACATTCAATCTTTGCACAGCTACAGCGGTGGTTGGTGATTATTCATTTTTTTTAGAAAGTAATGAAATTCGCAATACCAATTTCTTCTGGATTATGTGTTCAAGAACTTAGTATTAAACTAGAAACTGCAGTTCACTTTAACTCGTTAACGTATATTTGCATAAGCAACTTTGGGAAATTAACTTGAAATTCCTGATAGTAAAATCAATAAAGGAAATAAAATCACCTGAAAAATGAAATAAATAAAAATAAGAGCTAATCTCACAAGTAAATCAGATCATATAATTAATTACAAAGTGCTGTCCCTTTCCTCAAGGACAGCACTTTGTTATTACAATGTTCTGAAAAAATTATTCAAAATTATTGTTTAAAATTATTATTATGTTTATTCTGCTAATATAATAGAAGCAGTATATACATATTTAAATGGTACTTAGTCAAAGAGTTAAAAACATTATTAAAGGACTCCATCAACTCTAAAAACAATTATTGCTGCCGTTCTTTGTAAGTTTTTCTTTTTCTCTCTATCTTATACAAAAACTTCTTTTAATTTTAGCAAACATTTCATGTAAAAAAACTAACACAATAACAAAGAGTAATTTTATTACATAAGCTAACTAAAATAATTTTGAAAAAAGAGAACTGTTTACTAATGATTCTTAACATACATTCCATCCTAGAAAGATAATACTGGGGTAAAATTCTGATCTGTATTCCCATTAGAATTAAGAGAACAGAATTATTATCACTGTGTGTGTACTTAAATGGAGGAAGATTTAAGTATTCCCAAATGTGCTTAACTTTCAATTTCACACGAACTAAATAAAAAAAGATATTTCAATATAAGATATATGTTACCATGCTTTGTCAATAAAGTAAAGAATTTTCAAGATAAAACATTTTTTTCTAGAAGAAAAAGGTACACATCACGTCTCACATTAAAATTCACTGTTTTTTGTTTTTTGTTTTTTTTCTTTTCCATTCAGTTTTGAAATCCTAGCTCTGGAAACTATTTTAAAGAACTGAAAACAAACCTAACACGAAAGAATTTTATATAAATTGTTTTTTTTCCTTATAGGTGGCAATTGGCAACTCCGCCTTTGCAGACAGGGCAAGTCCCGAAATGCGAGAGACATTTCAATGGTGACACCATCTGGTGGCGGCTCTCGCAAACAAATTTGTAAGCTTGAATTACTCTCTCGACGTATGCTAAATATGGCCGTGATTTTATTTTTCCGAGTGTTCCAAAGCCAAATTTATACACAAGGGATCTTTTTCATTCCACATAATCATATGAGATGAATTCCTACGATGTACGCATCCAGAAAATCCGGGCACGCTATCTTTAAGTCACCGTACCGACTGCTTATATAATGTTTGTCTAAATATTCTATCACAAAATAAATTTATATATTAAACCTTTAAATAAGAAACATTACTATGTGAAAGAATATCACTTAGTGCTAGTTGAAACACGTATTTAAGAAATATATTTGTTAATAAAATAAAAAGCGCAAAATGAAAATGGTCGTGAAATATTTTTCTTTTTGAAAAAGCAAGTAACAAATCAAGTAGATTTTTATTATTTTTAGTTGAAGGTCAGTAAAAAAAACATAATTAAATACAGAAAAGTCAATTCTTATTTAATTTTTCGGCTCTGTAGTGTATAGTAGGATATATTTCATTTTAAAGTTTTTAAGAATAATAAAAAAATCAATGGAAATTGTTATTGAAACATAGATATGTTCGTGTGGAACTTAATGCATTTTGGTTCGTCATCTTTGTATTAATCCTTCTGAATGTGCCCAAACATACGTATGCACATTGTTTCAATTATTTACAAAACAAATATTTATAGGGGAAGATCAACTACTGCATTTATTCGAATCTAAGTCGCCAGCGATTCTATATATTTATATAATCTGCACCCCAAACTCACTAATACGTTTTTGTGGAAAAAAATTTTAAAAAATAGTGTAAAAAGGTTTATTGATATCCGATATTTACGAAATTTAAAAAAAAAATTGAGAGCTAAGAATTGAATAACTTATTTATTTTAACAGTATTAAAACTTTTAAATGCATGCATAAACTTGTAATTGTTCTAACTGTCAGAATATTGTGTTTAATTTGCCTGATTCAACGCGATGACTAGTTCTGAGTGGGCCCTGTAAGCAAATCGTTGGAGTGATCTCTTTGGAAAGTAAATGAAAATGGTCGCATTAATGAAACATGTTTCAAAGTTCAAAAAAATTACTCAAAATGGAGCCCCGTATCACATTGATACGGTTGATACTGAGGTAGCTATACGCCCCTGCCTTTGATTTAAGCAGCACCCGATTTTCAATACTATCATTGGGAAAAAGAGCGGCTTTGATTCGAATAAATACAGCAATTATAGCTGTAAAGTAGTAATATTTATAAATCATATTATTGCCTTTTAATAAATAAGCATAATTTTATTAGTTATAAAAATATTTTTAAATGCTTTTTTTTTTTCCACATAAATTGTATTTGTTGCATTTGCTTCGTGTTTCATATAACACAAATTAACATCATGAATTATTGTTAGGAATCTATTATTAAGTAGTGTAGCTGAATTTAATCTGGCAACAGGGCTCTTTTTGTGCTCCTAACCAATTTACGACCGATGATAAAAAAAAAAGGTTACAAGCCGCAATATTTAAAAACTACATATTGTGGAGAAATTTTGTTTCACCAGAGTGAAGACAAATGGCACTAATTGTCATACAGCTTGTTTGCGGGTAGGTAGTAAAAGTTCCAGGTATTTCAGAATGATTGAAATGGCAAGATGCTTAGGAAATTGGTCTCGTTTGGAAGGGCGAGCTGTGATTCAATTTTTATGGGCAAAGAATGTGCCTGCATCTGACATTCACAGTCATATTGTGGAAGTTTAGCAGACAACAGGTAGCGAAATGGTGTCATTTTTTCAATCAGGCAGACAAGATATTGAAACCGCAATATGGCAGGGAGCGGCCGGCCAAGCTCTTCAACGATATAAATCAAAACGGCACGAATTGAAGAAATGATTCAAAATTATCGACGGGTAACTCTGAGTGAAATCTCTTCAGAGCTGGGACTGATCTATGGTAGCGTGCAGCATATCGTTTCTGATGTGCTGCGATATTCCAAAACAGTGATTTGAAAACAACAGCCGAAACCTGGCTCAATGCGGACAGGGACCTGATTTTTACCAAGACGGGTTGAACAAGTTGGCTCTGCGTTCTGGTAAATGCCTGAATAGACTTGGTGATTGTGCCTAAATGTGATAGGCACGTATGCCTCTTAATTCCTTTTGTATTTTCTGTTCATTTTAATAAATATTTCTTTATTCGACTTGAAACCTTTTTTATCTCCCCTACCAGTATCTCCGAATCCGTTTATAGTTAAATTTATTAAAAATATAAATTTCCATGTAATCATATATTATCAAATGGAAGCATTTCCATAATATAAATCATTTACATTTTATAACTCCTACGTTAATTTCTGTAAATTTTTTCCTTTCCTCATAAAAATTCCCATCAAATCTAGAAGGCAGTTTAATCGAATAGTCACTCACAAATTAAAAATTGGCGAGTTACGGATGCAAGTTCATTCTTATACTTAAATGGGATTGAGTAGGGCCTTATTTCAATTAGTATCAAATTGACGTGATCTTGATGTCCTTGGAGATATTTAATAAAACCCTCTTTGTTTGAAATCTACCAGTAACATTACCTTAGCTATTAAATCAATTCGTTTTGCATTAATTGACGTCACTCTAAAGCGTAGTGACAAAGACAATGATTAAAATATCTTTATTCAGGTCAAAAATTATATTTAAAACAATCTTTCAAAAATCTTCATTCTAAGTAATGGTAAAAATTGCAGTGATTAAGATTTAAAGTAACTTTACCTATTTCGAAAATATATTACATCACGTGAATAGAAAGTAACAAAAAAATGGGGATTGTCATTTTATCTCCCATGATTTCTTATTAGTCTGCATTGTATTGATGATCATTCTTTGTACAAAAAATACACTTGACTTATTCCATCAAAATATAATAAGAGAATATAGTTTTATTTTTCTTTATTTGTAGACAGATTGATATATGTGCTTGTTACTGCTACTCATTCAGTAGAAGCAAAATCGAATTGCATTCGTATCTGATCAAAATACCAGAAAGTAGGTTTTATTCCTCTTCTTAAGGACAGGTATCAAAGAAAAAACTTAGGACTTTGTATATTTGCCTAA
>BMAO01012679.1:0-19711 GCA_019973975.1 Trichonephila clavata | reverse complement strand
TCGTTGAAGAAAAAAAAAAAGAATTTTTTTTTCTAATCCAAATTAATAAAAAAGATTTTTTTTAGCTGTAGTGTTTATATATTATTTGTTAAAGAGGTTTTGCCTTTGTTTAAAGGAGGAAAGAGAAAGATTCGTTAAAATAGGAGTCGGTAAATCGGGGTCCAACTATATATGCAGATTTAAGAGACAATACAGAAAATATGTGCCACATTAAAATGATGCTGATGGAACCAGATGTTTAAATGCAAATTAAAGCATGTGATTGGAAGTAATATAAAACTGTTTATTTTTTTTTATGGATATCTTAGCATTAAAATTCGCTCTATTGAAAAATAATCTGCTAACTCTAGACTCTTGATTTTAAAAGAACGTCTAAATAATAATTTCTAAAATGGAAGTCGAATTCTTTTACTCTCTCCTAAGCTTCTCTCCATGCGGATTTCAAAAATTA
Source organism: Trichonephila clavata (assembly GCA_019973975.1). Classification (NCBI taxonomy): domain Eukaryota; kingdom Metazoa; phylum Arthropoda; class Arachnida; order Araneae; family Nephilidae; genus Trichonephila; species Trichonephila clavata. Next base: position 19,260 of record BMAO01012679.1, on the reverse strand, counting down.
CCATTTTAAGTAGGTCTCTACAAAATATATAAATAACGTGATCGCCAAATTTCAAGTATATATCTAACAGTTCAAAAACGGAATTTTCTTATGTCAATAACTCCAGTAACAACCTTTGACAGTCGATTTAAGTAAGCCCGTCCAATTCAACAACATACATAAAAAATTTCAGTACTGTAGAAGCTCGAAATAAGGAATTTTGTTTGTCAATACATAGAACAGATTCATACTCCCGATAGGAATCGATTTCCGTAAATTCTTTCTTAGCGGATTTCCATTGAACAAAAGCAACATGCATAAAAAATCTCATTACAGTTAGTAGCAATTCGATGACTGAAATTTTTTTTATAAGTAAGTCACAGCAACTTACCGCTACCCAGTAGGAATCAGTGTCCATGAAATCCATCTTATCGATCTGTATTCAAAAAGAAACATGACTGCAAAATACCAAGTCTTTACGTCTATCAGTTTAAAGATGATATTCCCATATTTAATGCCCCTTCGGGTCGATTTTTAAAAACACATCTAAGCGGATCTTTTCTCCATAAAAGAACGTTCTTATTTAATTTCTAGCCTGTACGTTAATAGCTCAAAAATGTGAACATTTACTATAAGGCTTTTAAGCCCCCCCCCCAATACCCTTGAGTTGTCAATGTTCTCAAAACCCTTTTGGTAGCGGACCTCTACTCTATAAAAGGAACGTAGGCACCGAATTTCATACTTGTAGGTTTCAAAAACGGGAATATTTGACCTTTGACGTCGTTCGAGGCCCCCCCCCTCCAACGCCCCTTAGTTGTCAATTTCCGCAAACCCACCTTTGTAGTGGATTTCGTGGTACCCTATTTCAAGTTTGTGGGTCCAATAGTTCAAAAACGGCAATATTTATCTCTAATACTCTTCGAGCCCCCTAGTTACCCATTTCGCAAAACTCTTTTTGTAGCGGACTTCTACACCGTGAAATAAACTTTCCCACCCAATTTCAAGTTTGTAGGTCAAAGAGCTTGAAAACGGAAAAATCTATCTCCAACGCCCTTCGAGCCCCCTCCCCTTCTAAGTGTCAATCTTCTTCAAATTTATTAAGTAGCGGTCTTGTACCCCCATGAAAGGAACGTAGGATCCCAATTTCAAGTTTCTGAAGTGAAGCGAACCGATTCAACTGTTAATTTCTTTAGTGTCATTTGGCAACTCTCTATTATTTACTGTTTATCTTTGGGTAGTATGTTGTGGACTGTAATTTTAGGTAGTCATGTTTGGGTGTATTAAAACCTAGATGTGTACAAAGGTAAGAAATGAATACAAACATTATTTGGTGAATTTTTTTTAGTGGGAAAAAGCAAATGTAGAAACAGAGACTGAATAAATTTCGGCAGGATGTTAAGTATTTATTGTGGATATCCATTGAATGTATTTTCTAAAACATACTAACGAAGCATTCCTCTGGAAAATGATAAATTGTCTTTCCAATGTTCAATTTTTTTTATGCATCAAAGATGCTCACGTATTTCATGAAATTACTATAAATGCTCGATACAAATAAAATGAGCTCATTGTAATGCATTACATATTTCAAAAATTGAAACTATAGGAGATAATAAGATATAAACTATTTTCCAACTGTTCCAAATATATTGTTCACTGGTTCATTGTGATAATTCTTTTTTGTTCAAATCCTAAAATTGTTCTTAGCCAGTAGATAAAAGTTTGTGTGGCTGGGAATTTACACAGAAATTTATCTATGATTTAACAATATTTAAAAAATGTTTTGTCCTTCTGTAAATCCTACGACAGTAGCACTATTGGGGGGGGGGGGGTAAGAATTTTTAGGATTACTTTTCAAAATACGGTGTACAGTAACAGTATCGGACGCAAATTTCGCTTCAAAAGAGATTATATTTATCTCATTGAACACATGCTGCCAAGAAATTTTTACTATTTTTTTTTATCAGAAAGTTCTATTTTCTCTAAAAAATTGTTGAAGAAATTATTTAATTTTAAATTCTCGCATGGGGGAAGCTCTCAAATAATTTCCCTCTTAGCTCATTAAAATCTTTCAAAATGACGGTATATTTTCTTTAAAACCATTTGCATTATCATAAAATGGACTCTTATTTAGAAATTTTCTTATCGAATAAGCATCAACTGTATCTACTAGATAAGTGTTCTCCATTCTTAACACTAAACCTACCATGAGTTGTCAAACACCCCTGTTTCTTAAAAGTCCTCAGAAAATTTTATTAAAAAATGTATTTATTATTACTAATTTCAATTTCCTGTTTAATGCATTAGATTTTGTATTTTGTCGGAGCGTTTCAAGTTACACAGTTTATTTACATAAGCATCTGTTGCAATGAAAAAAGTATTGTTTAAAATGCTAAAAATATGTAGTAGATTTTGTAGATTAGACGTAAGCTTTATAGACATTTTTCCTAATTAAATATTTCCAATTTAATAAATAAACAAGACTTGATTGTTGAGAAAAATGTTTTATGCATACATCAAATTACATTAAGAGGTACTTTTTGCTACAAATCTCGTAAACATACAATTTTTTATACGCAGAACATCTGAATTGCAAACCGACAAAAAAAAGCCAAGGTTTTCCCACCGGATGCTAACAGAGCGGACGTTCACCAGGCCACCGCCGAAAGTAATTCTTCTCAAATCAAGAAACGAACATCACAGCTGGCCTCCTCTACGCAGAAGCCTGAGTACCAGACCTGTTTGTAAAGTAAGAAAAAAGAGAAACGAGCCTTACAGTAGTCGCATACGATGTGTAACATCTGACATGTCATCGTGGTAAATTCGCAACAGCATCTTAAATCCTGAAAAAAATGAATCCAGTATGATCGCAAATAATTTTCTATGGAATAATTATATCTTTCATGAAAATTTTATTCAATTAACACAAGGAGTAATGCAATTTCTTATCAAAAATAATTATTCTCAGAGTGGTAATGAGAACATATGATAACTAAAATATTACACATATATTTGGGATTTCAAAGTATTTAAAAACCGTTCAAAAATAGCGTCAATAACAGTACCACTGCTGGTTGTCGAAACATTTCCATTTGTGTTCATTTCGAGCTTGAGTTCATCATTCAAAAAAGCTAAGAGTGGCTCGGCTTCTAACAAACTGAAGTTAACTTTAAAATCACCACTCAAAATCGTGGAAGCGAGGGATAGTTTTTTTTTTTAAAAAGTGCAGAACCAGATAGTTTTTTTTTTTAAAAAAAAGCCCTCGGTCTGAGGGTCGGTTGCCCGGGAAGATTCTAAAGTGAGAAAACAAAGATCCTACGGCCTAGACCGCAGGGGGATGGGGCGGAGCCAATCCTGAATGAAGGAGAAAAAATGGAACTTCACTGCCAGGGTAACGAAGAGACACCACCAAGCGCGCTGATTGGTCAAATTAAATAGTGTGCGCTTCCCCAACTTCCTGTTACGCATTTCCGTCCCTTTTCAAGAAATCACTCCCACAAATCTCCAGCAATCGAGAGGAAAGATGTTACACATCAAAAACATTACTATAACACATTTTGCTAATACATGAATGTTTAATGGGATCCACCCCCAGGTTTAAAGCAGTTGCCCTTTCCAGAAACAGCAACCACCTTCCCTGCACTCGGCTTACTCCTCTTTTCTCATAAACCTTTTACTGCAGCCTGCCACTATTCGAAAAAATGTTTATTCAATGTGAAGTTTTGTAAAAATGTATAGTTTTTTGCAATTCCTTCTTTCAATGCTCAACCTATTTAGTGTTCTGCATGCATCCTCAACCGAAGACAATTCGTTATGCATTTCAACTTGCCGAAAGAGTGCCCAGTGCTCGTCGCAGCACATATTCCAATAGGTCTCGCGAGTTATTTACATCCCCTCATTCTCCGCTGAAAATCCCGTAGAAAACCGATTTCCACGCCTCCATCTTTATTATAAAACTCAACAAAGTTTTAGGAACACTTATCTTGTTTGTGCTTTTCTGACGTTTCTATATCCGAAATAATTACTTTAAAATTTATCTTCTATTTGTACAATAACATCTTCCAACATTTCAGTACACGACATTCGTCTGATGGGTTTTTCAGGAAAGTGTCCCGTAATATTCACATTAAAAGTGCATTTAGCAGAGTCGAGATCGATTGTTTTTGCTTGCAACAGTTTACTCATTTTGAGTAATGTTACATACACACTCCCCCCACTGGAAAAAATGGGCTTGGTGTTAGCTCTCAAGTTTCCATTACGGTAGATCTATCCGGGTAAATCGTGTCGAAATTCGGGGAATTAGGACCAGAGTGTTTACCAAATAACCCTTTAAAACGTGCCGAAGGCCACATGCAGCTTTCCACAGTGAGGAGCAAGGAAGAAACAGGAAAGGAAAAAAAAGCAAATAGGAAATTACCTTTTGTAAGGTGCCCGTGCAGCCCACCTAACCTCTTTTCCATCAACGTCCCTCCTTCACAGGTCGAACAGTCATCAGGGCGGAACCTGGAAAATACATTTGGAATTAAAATCGATACACTAATGCTAGTAAATGTAATGTATATACATATTTTGCTACAGTGTGTTTACAAATTCAAAGACCATTCATTGGAGAACATTTAACATTGGAAATAATCCAGGAGTAAGTATCAAGTAGTACAATCTCTTCAAGTTCTCCACGTCTTCCAAAACAAAAGATATGCAGATTGTACATACCTTTGTCTAACAACATGCATCGGCAACAGAAATCTTTCTTTTGGTCGGTGTTCAATTTACCTCGTAAAGCGTGGGGAGAAAGAAACTCGTATGCGGCCATTCGAAAACAACCGAGTGCCCTCGACGAAAAGCAATTTATGACCTTTCTTCGAACAAAACGGTAACTGGAAAAGCCCGTCGACTGCGAAGTTACATTACGTTTTCTTGTGAAAAGAAAAGCAGCCGTGCTGACATTCGATTCTACGTTTCCCCACCGGTCATCCCGAGGCACTCCCTACCCGCTGCTCTCTCTAACGACCCATTCTCTCCCCCCAAACGTTAGTGACACACAAACACCTCACTGTTCTTCAGAGTTACGTGAAAATCCAACCCCCACGTTTTCTTGGGCCGGTTACTCATCAGACCCCTCTCGTTCCTACGCTCTCTGCTATTCTCTCGAGAACCTCGCCTATCCCACGACAGGACCTTCGTAATGTTCTACCTTTACTCTATCCTGTGTGGCAGTAGCCCAGGTTATTTACGATAAAAAGACTGTTCAGAAATTACTGTTGGAAGGAACGACATCTCGTTTCGGCGGGATTGTCCAAAGGAGGACACATCTTTTCTTACTTTGTACCCTTTGCCTAACTCTGTATCCTGGCTTCAAGGATATCCTGTATCCTGGAGAGGCTCCTACTATTTCTTCCTCTTGTGCGTAGAAATGCCCTGCACCGTGTGTGTTACAGTATTATCAGGGGTTGACCCCCCCCCCCCGATATCGCTCCTGCCCGGAGAATTTGTAAAACCCTGCCACAAACATTACTCTTCAGGACTGCATACCTCACGGGCCACATGTGAATCTTTAGGACGATGTGTTCTGTGAACCTCACTGCCCTGTATGTGACCCCCCCCCATCTTTGGGGAACTACGCAATTCGCTCGACCCATGCGCTCTCTGAAGCCGACTCACCAGAGGTGCATTATTCGGGAGGCCCAAACAGTCCGTAGTGTCACTCTTTCCGGCCCACAACCATCGTCGCCCACTCCCTCCCAGATGGTCAACCCACCCACGAAAGCTGAAACCCAAATGGTAGGACCCAGCTCGTGTCGTGGCTGCAGTTACTCTACCAATGCTAGCTGCCCTCTTCGGGGTTCGCTGCAGGAAAACCTATGATGGGCACCGGTCCTCAGTCCCCCCGACTCACCAAACTATGCAGACGACCGTCAGCAGAGGTGACACAAAATTCCTCGGCATGACTGCAGAATGGCACGCAGGCAACTCTTTCCGCTGTGGGGTCACTAGTCAATTTTTACGACGGTGCCCTTTCCCCAAGCACACCCGCTGTAACGACCCACGCAAATTTCTAAGCACACCTACCAAAGGGGCGTAACACCCGAATCGTGCAGTTTTCGGCATGATGCCGACGGACTTCTCCTCAGGATCCGCTAACTCTTCGATCCCATCGCCCTCGGATGCGAGCCGTACCACGCGTGCGACACTTTCCATCGCAGTCGGCCGTACGCTTTTCCCGTAATCTTCCGTACATGCAACCGACCATTCCCTTCCCAGTCATTAATACCTCCACCCGAAAACTAAAAACTGCCTCGGGCAGCACCGACCGCCTGAGGAGTAATTCGGAATAACTAAACAGTCGGTAGCAAAAGTGACACCGACCTTCAAGAATGCCTTGTAGTGACTGCGGGCCACATTGTGCGGAATGGCACGCTAGGAGCAGTTTCTGCCCCACGACCCACCAAACATGCGTGATTCTTTACAGCGTTACACTTTCTTCTAGATCTAAGAACCCTGGTGGCCCCGTATGTGACCCGCACCCACCGAAGCGACCCGCGGACTCTTCGAAGATGACCTACGCCTCGCACCCGGAAAGCTCTTCGACCCCATCATCCTCGAATATATTGTCCCGACTCGCAGAGGCGCGAGTGCTACCGTACGCTTTACCCGAACTTGGAAGGCTCGTTTCTTCTCGAACTCTCCTATCCCTGGCTGCCCAACGCGAGAGCTCGTACGACGGGCAACGATTCTCTCGGGTCCTCGATTCCTTAAACTTTGCGGACCACCCAAACAGTCGGTAGCGCGAGTGATGCTGTGCTCCAAAAATTCCTGACTGGGGGCCGCACGGCCGACCACACATGCGAACTTTTACGTCCTTATGCTTTCCTCGATCCTACGACCACCGGCACGTGAGACGCACCCACCGTAAAGGTTCCGAAGACCCATGCAATCTTCGAAGCCGACCTACCAAACGGGTGTAACACCCGAAGGGTGGGCTCTGTCAGCGTGATGCTCCTCGTGACCTGCAAACTCTTCGATCCCCCCCCCGCTACCCTCGTATGTGGTCAACTCTTTCCATCGCAGGGGCCCTGCGCTTTTCCCGTAACCTTCCGCACTGACTACGAATAGTCCTCCCCCAATAATACTAAAAAGGCCTCGGGCAGCGCCGAGAGTTGAGTAATTAGGAATAACTAGTCGGTAGCAAAAGTGACACCCAAATGGTGGGGTTTCTCTTTGCGCCCCGCAAGCTCTTCCACCCCGTCGTCCTTGATCCCGTCTTCACGAAACAGGTCCTGTCTCCCAGAGGCGCACTCGTGCGATAAGCTTACCCGTAAAGCTCGGTACGTGCTTCCTGAACCTGGAAGGCTCGTCTCCTCCCGAGCTCGTACGACGGGCACCCCCCAGTCTGTTGACTCCTGAAACTACCCGCAAACCCAAAAGCGACACCGCACCACACATGCGTAAATCTTTACGACCCCTACTCCTAGTAATGCACAAAAGGGCATCCCGCAAGCTTGTACGATAGGCAGTCCCAACTGAAATTCCAAATATTCCTCTAGCTATGCAAACCGCACCCAATGGAAGGGTGCCACCTTCCCCGAAGTAGTGTCGTCCTCCGAGCTGACGGGGTTCATCGAAGCCCACCGACTGGCCGTGCATCGCTAACATTTCTCCTGTCAATGCTGTGTGTGTGGGGGGGGCCTTACCTCAGATTGCTCCTCCACGAGTGCCGCGGTACGCTGTAGGTGAAGCTCCACATGTGCGACCAGGTTAGTACTGCAATCTCTAGACCTGGTTACACCCCGCACTCCGGATATTGAAACAGTCAGTTTAAACCTTCTTCTCGTTGGGACCATTCCGTCTCAAACACCCAAGTGCTCAGCTAAGTCTTACCAGTGTGCAACCCGAGCTCTACGATCCCTCCAAACAACACGAAAGGTCGGTAGTAGAAGTGCCACAAGCATTCCTCCTTTCTCGTGGTACAACCCGGAATAATCCCTCCGTTCCTCAGACAATGCCTTACCAAAATTCATTGTTCCCCATTACGTGCTCCAAACTTTACCAGGCTACGCTCCTTCTGCGAGAGCTGGTACGCCCATCTCCAATGACTACTCGCAAACATTCCTCACTTCTCGAAATCCGCATTACGCTATGCCTTAGCCGAGCCCTATGAACCACATTGATCCAACCACTTCTCAAAATACGCAGAGCACGCTGTGCCAAACGAGACCGTCTTCACGACGGTTCACCTCCAACGTCGGTTCCCCGAGAAGTCCTCGAGATTTCCTTGAGTGACGGTACGCCACTCCTGGACTGTGGTACGCTTTACTCGTAGAGCTTGACACGTCTGGGCGGTTACTATTTGTTGAGATGACCCGCATTATACGCACCCACACGTTGGGCCGTACGACGGGCAGCTCCTGCGCACCAACATTTACTTGGCTACGCTCCTTCCGCGGCACCTCGGATGATCCCTTCACGTGACGCTGCACCGCAAATGTTCCTCGCTTCTCGAAACGTGTCGCACTACTCTGCGATAATCCCTCACAGTATGTTCAGCAAAAGTGAGTCCATCTTTACGACCTGAACAATGCGCAAAAGGCGGCACCTCCGGCAATTCCTGATGAGTCCTCGTCTCTTCAGAGTTCCTGGCGTGCCTCTCCGAATGCGTGTGCTTTACGCGTAGACCTTTGTACGTGCGACCGGCTCCTCCGCTCTGCGATGCCGTACCCCCGAGACGACTTCTTGTCCGGATGTTCTGCATTGTTCTCTACGCTGAAACTGTTCCTCGACCCCCTGGCCGGCCGACGCGACAGCTTGTACGATGGACACTCTCCGAGCGAGGCCCCTGAATCCCGTCACGCGCTTCTGTGTTAGGCCCCCTCCCGAAAAGATCCCCTGCCAGAACTCTACGCGAGAGCCCGTACGACGGCCAATTCCTACTTTCCCCACCCCTGGCTGCAGCTCGTAACACCCTCACTCCACTACTGCCCTTTCCTTTCGTCTGCCTGCCTCCTTTTTCCCGAAGCGTGCTTGCTCCACCACCTTACGAAATCGCTTACCTTGTTCCTCCTTTTCCTGTCTGTTTCTTACGTTATGTTGTACTGTCCCAACATTTCCTCCATGCTCGTCTTTCAAAATTCTTCCACTCATTTATTTCACAGTAACTGCACAATCAATAATATTTTGTCAAAATACTCATTTTATCACTTATTTGTTCATGTATCAATTCCACAAAAAGCTCCCTTCAAATCACATCAGTTTTAGGTAAAGTCATCTTACTCATAAAATTATACTAGCTAGTCCTATGGACCCAAATAAGCATTCATAAAACTTATTGACATCTATGCAATTTTTTTTTAAACCTTAATATTTCAAATTTATTGCAAAATATTTCTTACATGCATATATTTACTTCAAAATACCTTACTACATAAAACTGCATATGTGGGGATGCTTTTATTTCATTGGGAAACGTACATTTCAGAACATAATATTCATCCAGTAGTCAAAAACTTTCAGGAAATGTTAATTCACTTATTTAAGACTGCTGACCGTAAGAAATTGCAAAAATGTACAACTGGTATAATGAATAGATAACAAAACAAAAATCTGTATGCCACAAAACTTGATTAAGCACAATCTCTCTCACACAGTGAAACTTTATTCTGAGAAAGTAATAACTCATTTGAAATTCATTTTTTCATTATTAGGTACTCAAAATCTCTAAGGAGGACATGGAACAGGTATTCATTACACAAGTCAAGTAACACGATGGAAAACAAAACTCTGGCATCTGTTTACTTATTTAAAAGAGGATTCATTACGACAATCCGAGAACAGAAAACTTAAAAGGTTAGTTTATAAATGTTTTAAAAATAAATTAAATCATAATGCCACTCTTAGAAATTTCAAATCACATAGCTTTATAAGGAAAGTTTTGTTTAATTCAAGTACTAGCTGGTATTCTCTGTAAGGCTAGATGCATTTATAATTTTAGTCTTTCAGAGAATATTTGTTGGTGAATCATTGCTTTTATAGAATTGCACTCTGCATTACTATTTGTATAACTGTGCCCATGTCACGAATCGGAAATGTGTGGATGCATTTTGTTTAAAATTAAAAACTCATTTTCTTTTTAGCACCGTGTTTGAATTTTTCATTACATGATTCATAGGCCATGATACTGCTGTATCCTTTTAAAATTTGACTGTGAAATACTAAATACAAGTTGAGCATTTAATACACAAGCACATTACAAAACATTGATTGCAGTACTTTTTTTTTAAATGAGGTAACATTTTCAGATGTCACACCAGATTTTTCAATCAAGCATTTTATTTTTAGGCGAATTCTTTTAAACTCCTCCCCAACAGCATTACTTGTGCCAATCTGTTAAACATCTGCCGCAAATTGCTAAAATCTAGGCACATACCGCCTACATGAAATCTACTTAATGAAATATTTCTTATGCCTTTCAAACACCTAAGGTTATTATGGAATGAAGTTACAACTGTTAAGTGTTTTTTTTTAAATGTTCAGTAGTTACTTTTGATTAAACTTTGAAAACGAAATGTTTTGTGAATTTAATTGTATATTCACCTTTTCCAGTTTCTAAAATACTGTTATTGCTAGGATACCTATTTTATACCTTAAGTCAAATTTCTCCTGAAAAACTTCTCATTTATCCAAATGGAAAATAAATTTCATTTCTCAAAACTGGATTTTCTTCTATAAATATATCCAACACCAATAGTGTTTTCCTGATGAATTTCATAACTAAACATTGTAATTTCTGAAAAAATTAACTCGTACGTACAGGACCATAAAAATCCAAAGAAGGTGTGTAATAGCATGTAGTTTTTAGTTAGTTTAGTGTAGTAATAGCATGTAGTAGGTGTGTAAACTTATCATTTATCCTGATCGAAAATAAATTTCATTTTTCAAAACTAAATTTTATATGCAACATTTTCTTCTGTAAATACATACAACACCACTATAGACAATTGTGTTTTATTGAAGAATTTCACAACTAAAAATCGTCATTTTTGAAAAATTAACTCGTACGTACAGGACCCTTAAAATCACAAGGAAGTGTGTAACAACTTGTAGTTTTATCAGGCATCTGTTCATATATACTTTATTATCGCACAGCATTATACTTAACGGATAACACAACATGAGATGGCAGAGTAATACATTATGACATGATACAATAAACTGAAATTAGAATACAATTTGAATGGTTTTTATTTTTATTGCTGCCAATTGATTTAAATGGCATTCTATTTTAAAACTTTGTAGAAAAAGTGTCACAGTAATTAATCAGTACAGCAATCGCCCATTTGGAAATGGAGTAAATATGTTTCTTTCAACTGTGAAAGGGTTCAGTGAAGGTAGGTTGTCACAAATAAGCACATTTCATAAATAACACTGTAATCATAACTTCACAATGTTTGTATTGATATATAATTATCAACTGTTATAAATTGTAATGTGGATAGAGTATAATATTTATAAAAATAAAGTTTAAAATCCAGCAATTAAATAAAATTTTTGGTAATCCCTTATAAAACAGTTTGGGCATTGATAAACTCTGAAAATTTTCAATGCTTTGCGTCATCTGATAAAAAAAATAGTTGCATTTACTTGGAATGTAATACAATTTGGTACAGTGAAGAGAAAAACATTTCCAAACATGTACAAATTCATGATTAAACTTGCGTGAGTCATTGGGATGCTTCCAAAATAAATACACATTACTTTTCATTGGACAATAATTACATTTCCATATTTTTAAAGGAGAAAAGTTTATTTAAAATATGCACTCATTCAAGTGCACACTTGTAAAACATCAGACCTCTCCCCAGCGGGGCAAGTGCACTTTATGTTTTCAATCCCAAAAAATTAAGCAATGAATTTCTTTTTCTGGTCCTAAGTTATTGATACTTCTTATAAGGGTACCAGGACATCATACACATTAAAAAAAATTGGTTTTCAATTTCAGTATAAAAAAATAGTGCATATTTTTCTGAATCTAAAAATGTGCGACACTTGTACATTCATTGATATAATAACTTTAAAATGTGAAAGAAAAAAATGTGAACAAATGATCACATCTCCTTGGAGACAATTTTATAGATAGGGGCTCTACGTTTAATTTATGTAAAAACCACTAACTCTCTTGTACTTAATAGAAAAGAAAAATTGAGATTTTCAGTTTTCTGGTTTTTTCAGGGAATTTATACAATTATTTTACGAAAAAACTATTTGACTATACTTTGTTCCGTGTGTTTTATATATGTATGTAAAATATGTTCGATAAATTTATGTTTATGCTGAGTTATAATAAATTTTAAAAAAAAACTTTTTTAAGATTAAAATTAATTTTTTAACTCTAGAGAATGTTTAAAGTATCATTTCCAGGTTTATAAAAATAGTTAGGAAAAAATATTGTGATAAAAAAATGTGAAAACATTGCTACTTTTAATTTTTAAAATTTTTCTCCCAAGCATAATATTTTGCCTTTATAGACACACCTTAAAAAAAAAAAAAACTATTGGTTACAAATTTTGAATACTTCAATATAGGATACCTGTGCACATAGTTTTTTTAAAAAATTTTTTTAAAGGAACAATATACAAATATTTTACTTAAAAAAATATATTAACTATATTTTCTATGTTGTTTTATATATGTTCAAAAAATATTCAACATATTTAAGCCATTTATTTTTAGAAAAAAAAGAACGGTATCTATAAGCCTAAGTATGTATTATAATATCTCGAAAAATTATGTCCAACATAAATTAAACAGAAAAAAAAATTGGCCGACAAACAAATTACTTTTTTATTTCTATAGAATGAATAAAATATCTTTGCGAAAAAGACAGAAATCTTAGCTCTATTGCAAATATTTTGAGTTATCCCAAAAACAAAGAATCTTAATTTTGGCATTTTACTCTTTCGAGCATGTCCTGGTTCCCTTGAGAGAGAAACCGGTAAAATAATCGCAAAGGTTTCTCGTCCACAACATAGTGAGGAATCCTTACCGAATAAAATTCCTGTCATAGTCCACTGCTTGGCGATGACTTTCAAAATGGCGCCAAAAGCGGTAACGTTGAAATGGAAAATCCATCGTTTGAAACAAATTTATTTAAAAATTCAAGTGTAAAAAAAATACAGAATTTAAAATAATTTATAAAAAAAAATTAATACGTCATTTGTAATTATTAAATAAAAGAATTACATTTCGTTGAAGTTAAAAAAGTTATCGACTTATTCAGATTCTTAGAAAACAGCCACATACCTCTCGACAAGGGCCAACTCTGCAGAACACTCCATCCAATGTTGCAATTCCAATGAATTTTTCGAAGATATAGTTCGGGCATCTCTCAACTTTCTAAGCAGAATTTCGGCTAATTCCGGAAGACAACTCTTGGCTGCTAACTCCAACGGCACGTCGATTCCCATACCACATAATTCATTGCCCGCAGCTCGTTTCTTGTCCCTTTTGTTGGAATAAGGAACCGTTGTGCTCTAAGAAGTCCCAAGTACTCTCCAGCATGAAACTGCAAACGAAAAACATGGTTAAAAAATGATCCCGAATCTTTGCAAACAATAATTTGAATAAAAAAAAAGTTATACACACAACTGAGCGCTTCGAGTCTTAAGGTGCTCAATATTCTGAAATGTGTGTTTCGAGTCAACACGATGATTGATTCGCGCCATCGGGTTGAAAAGCCCGCCATTTCCACTAATCTACGAATCCGTACCCGCCAAATCGCGAACGGTTTTCACTACAGCCGATATAATTTACGACGTAATCTTATACCACGATACAAAAGTTGATAAACATGGTTCTGGGGAGAAATATTTAAATTTCCTCAAGAAAGGCAAAAAATAAAATTGGAAAATCTTTAGCCTGGAAAACATACATATATAGCGTTTATATCTAAAAAAAAAATACAAATTGCAATAATTCATTCACACATGAACGTATTTACATTTTTTTTCTACCTAGATGGCTCATAATTGTTACAAAACTAAATTAAATATTGCGGATTCTTATTTTTCAAAATTATTTACTCATTCAGATTTGTGGAGAAAGACCACGTACCTCTTCCGGAGACTGCACAGCTTTTTTCAATTTTGCACTTTTCTAACTCGAGAGAAATCCAAAATTGCTCAAATTCCGACCGTATCTCTTTTTGGGAACCTTTAGAAAATTGTTGATTGTATCAAAAATATTTACAGCAATGAACGACATGCACTCGAAATAGTTTGACAAACCATAATTTTTGCATGCAACAACATTCATAAAATAATTTATATATTTATATATATTAAAGAGCTCTTAAAGTATCAGAAATGAAACATTTTCCAAGAAATAATTCCAATAATAATAATATCTTAATGAGGTGCACCTCTAACAAAGCGTTAGAAATATTTCTAAAAATACTTACATTTCCAAGTTCTTAGATTGGAATTCTTTTCTCCTAATATATCTCTCCGTTGTTGGCATTTGGGTACTCTAAACACATCACGGAATTTTTACATTTTTGTTTCAAGTGTCCATTGAAGATGTAAAAAGATACGATTCCGAAAAATTTACTTACCGGTAGCTTTAATTCCTAGAATAAAAAGAGAGCCACACTTCGAGAAGCTCTCCTTCCAAAGACTCAGAGTTAACTGATTTCTAGTAATGGACGCAGATGAAGATTATGAGTTACTGCGCATCTTGTAACGAATCATTTGAAACCAATTTGAAAAAGATTCGCTGGACATACGTCACGCGCTGTCTCAGCAAATATTCAAAGTCGTACTGGAAAACCGTAACAAAACTGTTTATTAATTTCTGATAGGCTTGGGCGGTCAAACATGTGCGGCCTTGGCAACGGCCGTGCACGGAAACTTACAACTTCTACTATGCATTTTTCTGCTACTAGATGGCAGCACTAATGCAAATTATTCTACTTATTTTTTAATTTCATGGAATGTGTGCCACAAAATTAAATAGAATCGTTTATAGGTTTTGCTCGAAGAAAAAAAATTCAGAGCGATAAGCTGCGGGACAAGTGAAAAAATGCATGACTTAAAAGATGTAAGAAATTGCACAAAATTTTTTATGGGCAGTACAAAACAGTCTAACTAAAATTAAAAAGATGATTTTTTTTCTAAAAAAATTTTTTTTTTTTTTGGTACAGAAGCATTGCATTCATATTTAAAAATTTATAAAAAAATTTTCCTAGGTTTTCGTAATTATTTACTTTGTCATTCAAGTAACAGAATTCTTTTTTCATAAAAATTTTACATTTCGAATACTTTTTATTAAATAACCATTAATAATTTATTCATTGCTTGCTTTAAAATCGAACTTAAGATGTTAGATATATTATGGAAGCTGTTGAGAGGTTCCTTTTTTTAAAAAAGAAATCCAATAGGATAAAAATTTTAAAACTAATTATTTGAGTGTAATGTAATTCCAATTAATGTAAAATGTCAATTGAATATGTATAAATTTGAATGTTTCTGGAAAATAACACATGTATATGAATATAAACGAGTTGTTAAAAAATAATTTCAAAGAAAATATATAATGGAATTACTTTAAATGTGTAAAATCTCATGTGTAATTGTGTGGAAAAGCATAAAAAAAGGAGATGAAACATTTTCATTTTAAACATAGTTTTATTTTCTGTGAATCAAAATTAGCTAAATTATGTGTTTCGAAGAAAACAAAAGAAGCATGTTGGAAAACTTAACTATGCAGAGGATTATTTATTGAGATAATTTTTTATAGGTTTTGTTTTGTAATATTTTACATCACACAAACAGGGGAAGAATTTCCACAGATGATTTTACTGAACTTTGAAGAATTGAGAACTTTATTGTTACGTTGATATAATCCACTGCTCTCGAGGTATATATAGTAAGGTAATACGAGAATACAGATCGTGCAAACAAATAAGATTAAGCATATCTTAATTTCCTCTCCTTAAATTTTCTTTTAAATTTTTAACCTTAAGTATGCATTTTATCAACTATAGATGGCACCACGAGACGGAGGTCATTGAAATCGCACCTGTGGAATCTATGTGTGATTCAGTGAACACACACACACACACACACATGAAAGGCGACGCTAGCATTGCGGTAATATTCTCACCCTTCAAATTTCAAGCCCTCTCTTAAAATCAGTTAATTTTTCGCATGTTATCCTGCGGACCGGCCACTTCTGTCAAAAGATTTCTGCTAATGTGTGTACATCACATGGTTCTATCCACCGGTGTAGCTACTTCTAAGTGTATCAAAAATTTCGTGGAGAGTCCTTTAAAATTTCACTATTTCTTGCTTACATTTGTTGGGGGAGGGACTATCATTCATACCGCAGTATCTACGCCCCTGCTCTATCCCAAAACGGAAACGTGTCTTCTCGTCTGAACTATGAAAGTGCATTACATGAACTGGAATTTCGTCAGTAAAAAGGGGATTTTGGCGTCGCGATTCTGTCGTAAGAAAAAACATTTGGAGGAGCCGTCTGTCACGGAGAGAAAAATTGGAACACGAGAGGGAAGAAATTTCATTCGAACCGGGGACATGCTCTCTTGTGGGTCGAGCGACCGGAGCGAGGTAGGGTTTTAAGCAGAATTTAAAATCCCCAAAACAGAGGAAGAATAATTTCACATCCTAATTTAAAATAAGATTGTCAGACAAATTTGCACGAATCCCTTGAGTGAAAAAATTAAGGCAAGGTACGATTGTTAGGAAAATATCATCGCTAAATTCAGACAGACCAGATTTTTTTTGCAAACCAGATAGACTGCAAAAAAAAAAAAAAAAAAAAAGAAACGAGAAAATTTTTGACTGAAATCGAAACAAAAATTGATGAGGGAAAGGCAGTTATTGTTAAACCTGATTTCAGTGGGGTGGATGACCCCGAGGAAAAAGTCCAAAAACGAAGATTGCAAATTGGCGTCTGTGCTAAAAGTGACGGTTCGTGTCGCCATCTGACGGGAAAGTAGAGCAACAAAATTATTAAAAAAACGGATAACAGAAAAATGAGATGAAACATTAGAAACGCGAAATATATAACCTCTAGGCATACTTTGCATAGTCAGTACCCTATATGATATTCTTCATGGGAACTAAAATATGTTTGTCCAATATCTCCCTCTTTTTTGAGAGAGAAACAAACGTTTTCATACAATCTAAAAGTACTTGGGATGTGACTGAGTTCCCAGCGCGACCACTTTTGTTCCAGAATATTTGCTATGAACAAGCAACATTTTCCTCCTGTGGACGACTGAATAGCTTTGATCGCTGTGTTGTACCACTCATTATGGTTTATAAATGTAAATGAAGGGATAATAAGAAAAGAAATGGGCTTCCTTGCGATCTCTATTGGATGAAATTGATGAAATAGTGGATATTAATCATGACAGTGAAAGTAAATTTGAGAAAAGCGATGAACATGAAATGTTTGATTTGAAAATAAAGTTTTCAATTGCTACTTAAAATACCCCATCAGGAAAGATAAGAAGCCACAAGTGTACCACAAGACACACTTCGCCCTGTCAAAAAGACACACGCTAGAAAAAGTTCAACATGCTATTTGTTGTTCATCAACGGACAATGAAAACATATGACAGTTTTGCCTGAAAATAACATTCCTCTAATGTAAGCGAAAAGTGTTTGTCCTTTATTAAGGTCACGTACATTTGAAACTTCTTGGTTCAGTTTGATATTTTCTCAAATTGTCAAAGTGCAATTGAAAAGGCAATAAAAGTAGGTAAGTATACTTTCCCTTAACTAAGTTATTCGCTAGAGTAGTGATTTTTGCGTAACAATAAAAATAATTATTAAAAAAAAAAGATTGGGGTAAATTAGTCATCCCGCGTGACCATTAAAACACTTTGAAGTCTTCTCGCTTTAAATAGTAAAAATAACACAATTATTCTTCATTAAAATTTTACATTATTTAAGATTAATTCTAATTCTGTGAGGCTTAAAATTACAGTTGATTTTGCCAAGAGTTGCAGTCTCTCAGTATCTGACAGCAACTCTTCGGCAAAATTGTCTCCAACATGGTTTCTACGATCTCAATTGCTGCTGGCCAAATAAGCCAATAGTGTGAGACTTTTACATTTTGTATGATACTTTGTAAGAAGTAAATAAAGCTTTGTCATTCACTGACAACTTTTTTTTTAAATGCTTTTTGTTTATCATATAATTTTAATTCAAAGAACTCTCGAGACTTGTTAATGTACTCACCATGAAGCGTTTCCAAAGGTCTTTTAAGTTTATTAGGTTTCATGCTGTCTGCTACCAATATATTTTTAAACAAATAACACACACGGGGGCTTTTCATCTCCATTTACTTTAGCAGTGGTTAATGGAAAACTTAAATATTCTTGAGAATACATGCTTAATTTAATTTGCGGAACTATGTTCGTCTGTGCACTTGCTGATGCTTTTTTATCGTCGAATTTTTGCTTACGACTTAAAAATTTATCCATGTTTTTTTTTTGTTAATTTACTGCCGTAAATACTTAATACCGTGAGCTACAACTTAAACGCAAATTCTAGGTATATAACAATGGTTGCCAGGTGAGATATACAAATGCGGGGATAATATTACAGAACCTCAACTGAATCTAAGACAGCTTAAATACGCACATTTATAACTACGCCGCACACTAATAATCAGCTTTTACTTAATCAATTTTACGATACCTTATTCCTTAATGCTTCGGTTCCTTCATGGAGAACTTCAGGCAATATCTTTAGCTGGATCCAATGACGATGGCTCCACGCTACGTAATATTTAATTTCACCTGCCTTTCAATCTTTATTAAACACTTCTCCTTGGATACATCAAACGTATCAGCCTCGCTTAATCAACAACTACGTGTCGACGACTCACTTTCTTCACTTTACTTCACTTAACTTAAACTTGACCTCTTACTTCACTCTCCTTCAACTGCGCGAAAACCGAATTTATATAATATTCCTCATTACATAGATCACGTTTGGTTTCTCGATGAAGGTTGGTTGAAATAATATTTTGATTTAAAGAAAAAAAGAAGTAATTATGGGAACCCGTATAAATCCGTAATAACTCTATTTCTAAACCAAAATTTAAAGTATAAAGCAGCACACAAATGCTGTAATTGATATTATTATTTACTTTCAGTACAGTTGTGTCTCAAAAACTCGACCTATAAGCGAACCGAAGAGTGGTGGGTTTATGAAAATGCCGGGTTATCGATAGTGGGGATTGAAAAGGAATAATTAC
>BMAO01012678.1:0-20620 GCA_019973975.1 Trichonephila clavata | reverse complement strand
GCTAGCCACGATCCAATGCCTAGACCACTTGGCTACCGCGACCACTATTTAATAATAGACACTTATCTGCAATAGAAGTATACAGGTATTTTCTAAATTCGTTTGTTCCAAAAGTATGAATCAATTTTCTTTACCAAAAATTTTATTAAATAAAGTATGATATAAAGCACCGTAATACATTTTATTAGACTGCATCAGATGAATAATATACGAAACATGTAAAATCTTGTTCTTCTAAAATAAAATATACTCTGTTTTTTTTGGAAAAAGCTCTATTATCTTAGAAAATATTATAAAAGCTACGGATGAAAAAAAAACTCCTCACATATGAGCATTTGAAAATATAATATATCGAAATGTTTATGTGCTATTCATTCATAATTAGCAAATTTTGTTTTCTTGTGTAATTTATTATAATAAATCGCAACTTGCAACAATACTCAATTATCTCTAAAAAGATCTTTTGTACTTTCTCTGAAACACCACAGCTTTTCTTCTGAAATTATGAATATTTTCTACCGTCAGTTTTAAATTTTCTTTTTGATATATTCGGAAATATACCTGTTTTTAGAAACTTATCTAAAAAAAAAAAAGAAAAAAAAAAACTCATTAAAAACAAAACATTAACAGCTAAGAGTAAAGTATGTGTGGAGCTATTTTCATGAAAAACTTTATATCATTGTATATGTTTGAATTTCCCCCCCCCCCCTGTGTCTGTACTTTATAATTTTTAGCATTTTTGATAGTTATTCCTTCGAGCAAAATAGTTATGTCTTTTCAGAACTTCGAAATAATATCGTGCATATCTCATTACTAGGTACCATTTTTCGAATAAATTTAATACTTGCTAGTGTTTCAAATCTCGTACATTAACAATACGTTAAATAACTAATTGCATTTTATAAAAAGTTTTCCGTGCAATTATAAGAAAAAAATATATAGTGATATATTTTCAAATAAATTTACACAACATTTATCAGAAGTAAAAAATTTTCATTGCACATAAGATTGTTAATAACGTTACACATTAATTTTATAGCAAAGATTCACGCACATTTTTTTTTTTCGTTATTCAATTTTATGCGAACGCGAGGAAAATATGAAGAAATACTTTTCAAATTATACTACGTAATTTTATACAGAAATTTTTTGATTGAATTCTTTGCATTTCTTTGTAATTGCAAGCTTATTTCGAATAATATTTGTTTCAAATTATTTTATGATGGATCTGATTTTAAATGTGATATCAATATATTTAAAATCTTATAATGTGTAAGAAATTTTTTATCTTCAATCATTTTGTTGAATAATTAAATGACGAAGCAAATACTGATATTTTCAGTACAAATATAAATCTGTGTTTAACAACTAACACATATAGAATGACACAAGTGTTTATGGAAGATTTCGCGGCACAGTCTTTCAAGATCGCCTTGATTCTACGCTCAAGCTTTTACACAACATTCTTCTCATTGTGTCAAACTTACAAAATTGCTTTTTCTAAAACCTTTGCATGAAGACCACTCCCTCGAAACAAATGGAACCTTACGTATCCCAAAATCAGGGATAGGCAGCAAATAATTCATTGCTGAAAGATAACCAAATAACTGAACTGCTTCCACAGCTGTATCTTGAAAGTTCAACCTACTTTTATGAATTTGGCGATTTAGTTTTGAATTTGACGAGTAAAAATATTAAACCATTATATCTCATTTGGAATAATCCAATTGTTATTAATCGTACATTGCTGCAATGAAAATAACATCAATTAACTAAACATATATACGTAAAAATAAATATATTATTTTAATCTCGAAACGATTTGTTAATGTTTGTATTTTGCGCTTATAATTGCCTCAAGCTTTTTCTTTTCTTCCCGAAATTTATTAAGAGCGTATGTAAATTAACAGTATTTAAAATTGAATGATTAGGTCTTGATGCAACACAGGTTCCTAATTTCATGGTATTCAATGGTTGTTTTATGCATTGTTTTTATATTATTGAGCATATTTAATAAATATCTTTTTATTTTATTGTTAATTGAAGAATTTAATTTAATGATTAGGAAGTCAAAAGTACCGAGAAACTTCGGATATTTATCAAAAAAATTCTAACAAATAAGGTGTTATTTGAATTTCTTTTATAATCAATACACAAGCCTTTGAAAATCATTCCCAGCTTTTTAAAATTGTTATTAAATCCCATCAGCATTTATTTAAAAATGTACAACTCTTGCAAATATGTGATTGTTGCGATCGTTTCTTATTTCTATCAATTTACTATAAAGCAAATTTTGTCTTGTTACACGCATTTGAGTTAGCTTTGTACTTCGTTACACACGTTTCATTACCGAAATCAATATATAAATGCAATTCTTTCATACATTCCACAATAATTTAAATATATCTTTAGAATAATAAACTATATTATAGTTATTCTTTACAGAGCAGCAATATCTTAAATCTCAAATAAAATTCGTCCAAAATCAATAGTTATACGGAATTTCACCATTCTACTATAATGAAATATTAGTATAATTATAAAATTATGTGTTGAGATTGTCAAAAAGATAATCAAACAACAAAACTCTTAATGTAAGTTTGAAAAAGAAATAATTGTAATTAAGACAGAGACATTAACTAACCTTTTTTACACGGTTCAATAAAAAGGCATTTTTCTGCTTTAATACGGGTGATTTAATCCATTGATTTAAGATCGCTATTTGTTATGTAGAAGGCTCAATTCCTCAATTAAATGCAGGTTTTATACATTTCCCAGTTTTCGAAACTTAACTCATCTGGAAAATTATTTCTTAAACAATGATAAAAAAAAGTATTTCCAACCTTAAGAATTCCAAAAAATCTAATATTTTTTAAGTTGAGTGCCACGTAGCAAAACCAAGATATAAATATTTTTTTGTTTGGGTTAAAAACTCTTTGGATTCTAATACTGCGATTAAAGAAAACGAATTCGAGGAATCTCGCCATAACAAACGCACTCACTATGACAAGTATCGAAGAAATAATTGATTTCTATAATTTCTAGTACATTTTAAAATGAAAATTTTTATCCTTTTTAAAAATATAAATCAATAAACATTCTTAATTTTATTTTGTAAAACAGCTGTTTTCTTAAAAAATGTATTTTGTATTAAATATGTATTTCAATATAAACCATTGTTAAAAATTACATACTTTATTGAACTTGTATAGTTGATTCTTCTTAATTTTTAAAATGTTTTCCAATTTAAGAAAAACTCGTTATTTCTTGTTGTACGATTTTGGCATAAGATGGAATACGCCACTTTTTTCATAACTCAAACCACATTTTTTTGAACGATTTGGATTGTACCGACAGTAAAGTTACGTGTAACGAACATTGATGGTAGTCTTAAAAAAGCAGATAGTAGAAAGAAAGTGCTATTTTAACTAAAAAATATATTAACAAATTTTCTCTTAATACATAATACTTACCTATTAGTTTGTAAAAATTTTTGATGCTTTAGAAAGTCTTTCACAACTGTGATGCAGTAGTAATATACATAATGTCACCACAGCTGGAAATCCCATCTAGCATTTATTTCATAAAATCAAAAAGTCGTTCAAGAATTTCTGATGAGCAAACATATTTACACCATTCATCTGGTTTGATACACAGAACAAATGATAAGCAACCTGAAAAATCATAAATATTTAAGGCAGGGGTGGACAACCCGCGGCATGGCAAAGTTGTAACAGTGGCACGCGAAGATTTACTGAAAAATTTAAGAAAATTGAAAATACAACAATAAAAAACCTTTTTTTACCGTTTTATTGAAATGAGATTATATAAATAAATAAAATCCTCAAAATTTATTTTAAACACACTTAATTGACTTACCATAAAAAACTGTCTCATGTAGAGAACACACTATTGTGTGCTCTGATTTTCGAAACGATCTCACTTTATTTTGTTATTTTAGGGATTGTGTTACAAATATCCGGAAGAAAACAATGAACTGCCCTATTTTAGATTATCCTACTGATATTACAGGACATCTAAATAATTTAAGATCAGAAACAGGAAAAATATTTATTTTGACCCTAGTTGGTCATGTATGTTTTTGTGTGAATAAATTTTTACTTTTTTGTCTCTATTTTTGAGTAAAAAGTTTAAAACATTTCATATTATTGCAGGAACTATTTACGAAATTTAAAAATGCTCCCAGCTATATAATGTATTTAAAAATTTAATATTTATTTTGCATGATTAATTCAGTACTAGGTTTAATGATTTTCCGAGATGATAAAAAAAAAAGCACTCATCTGTTCACAAATCTCTTTTTAATTTCTCTAGAAGATGCTATTTGATACACACATCATATCCAAATCGAAATTATTGACCTACCACACTATACTACACAGAAATGCAAATGTGAAGAATATTTTTCAACTTAGAGTTATCTGAACTATATTGAGTATTAAATATTTGTACCAACACATGTTTGTGAATAAATATTTCTATAACGAACCTACTATTAAAACAAAAATTTCTCACAATCAACTGACATAGACCTAAAAGAATCTAACTTTGTAAGCATCTTCAAGAACTAATTCTAATATTGATGACTTGATAAAAAAAAATTAAGAGCCATATTAAACAGTAACTGACTGTTTAATAAAAACTTGTACTTTTGCTTTACTTATTATATTATTTTTAAATTTCCACTACTGGAGACTTGTATAAGAAATGTTCCTTTGCTTAAAAATCCCATATATAAATAAAATTCTTTTAACATCTTTATTTGTTGGAAAGGCCACCCCTGATTTAAAGCATGTATAAAACAAGTAAATAACTATAGCATGTCAAACGCTGATTCATCACTAGAAGCAAAAATAGCACATCTTCATAAATGTTTCTATGCAACAAAAAAAGGACACACAATTGCATTTTACTGTTACTTTCACCACTTTCCACGTCGCCCATGAGGTATGGTGTATGGACGCATTACCAAATAGGAAAGGCGGGTTCCCCAGGAGGTCTATATTCCTTTATACTCAACAATACACAAATGGAATCAAAATTACAAATAATGATCATTTTATATATAATTAAAATATATTACCTGATGTTTGATTTTGCTTGCATTGCAAACAAGCATTAATGTCATTGGATCTAATATATTTAACATTATTTAAACACTCACCTGTAATAGAGTTATACATGAATTTTCTAAATTCATTTGTATCAAAAGTATCAACAACGTTCTTTTTGTCTAATATTCTCTTTGTGAAGTATGATATGAAAACACCACAATTCATACTATCAGTCTGTCTCACATGAAGAGGATAAGAAACAGGCCAGTCATGTTCTTCACAAATTAAAATATTAATTTTTTTCCTCCATAAATCTATCAGATTAACGTACTTACTTTCAGCTCCAAAACCTAAGGGATCATAAAAATTTAACTTCTTCAGACTTAAATTAGCAACCAATAAAACCCAATGACAAGAGGATGAAAAGGAATTCCGCGGCATTAAGTTTGCTGGGAGAGAAAAAGTTTCTAAGATTACCTCCACTTTCTAGAATTTATGTATGGTAACATTTTGCCGCAAAACAATCTTTCCCCTGCATGATTTTTAAATTAAGCGCATCAATTATAGTATCGTAAAGCCATCCATTACGAAAATTTGTTTTTTTCGTACTTACCTCCTCATCTGATATATATGTATCCAAAGATTTTAACTCAAAAAAACGTAGTTGAATGTCTTGTATGTATAAAACCACTTGACTACAATCAGATACATAGCCTATTTCAGGCGTAAAAGATTCAGTCAGTTTTCTGCACTCACTTTTTGAATTTAGTATTACCGAACGGCTACAGCTTAAAAGGTCTGTTGTTTCTCTTTTGACAGGTAAGGAAGGATATTCTAAAGTTTTCCTTTTCACATTTTTAACTCTACTAGTGCGTTTAAATGTATATTGCTTACTTAAATGTTGTTGGGAAGGCAAATTGAGATCAGGTAAATAATTTTCAAGTTTAATTTCTTTCCCCTCCTCTTTTACTGATTCACACATTGTGAAACCATTGTTTTTAAATGACTACTTAGATATGACGAAAGAGTTCTCATAACTACTTTATCTTGTATTAAACTATTTGATTTAACAAGTAAAAGTTCAGTCTTGCGGATTTTTCTTTCATCATTGCATGTTTCTTCAACAGAAGAATCAATGCCACTTTCTACAAGGGTTACAGAAGGGACTGAACCAGGAATACATTCTACATCTTCGGTAATTTCATTATAACTATAAATATTTTCAAAGGAAGGGATCTGTCGAACCATTAAGGAAGGAATTTTATGCATATGTTTACAGAGTGCATGATTATCAGAGCATTCACAAGTATACAAATGCATGCACAAAGATAAACACGCCTGTTTTATGCACCTACAATAGCACTGATCATTATCTGAACATGTTTCCGCAATCTTTTTGACTTCGTAAAATAAATCGCCGTTTGTCTGCGATTTCACTAACCATGAATTTGTTGACTTAACATAAATATCTCCATCAGGAATCCTTAGACAATTGTTGTGGCGTTTATAATATGTTGGAGGATAAACACTGATGGGAGTGCCAGTTATAATTCTGTATTGATGAGATAAATATGTATCATTCTCTATTCTTAACAATGTATCGATTAAATTATCCACTTGGCGATTAAATTTGCGTTTAAAATTACTGGTTTTTAATTTATTGTGAAAAGATTCACAATACATATTTGTATCAGTATAGGCATGTGGAAATTGACGATGTGACATACTCCATAAATCTGTTCTATTATAATAATAATCATCAAAATATTTAATAAAAGCAGGCTCTTTATAAAGAAATGCAACTCTAAAATTTTCCATCATTTGTTTAAACTTTAGTGAATTTGTTTCTTCTAAGAGCACTACCAAAGAAGCATAAATTTCATTTCTAATTTCTAAACCAGAAACAAGATTATTTAATTGTTTTTTCCACGCGCGATGAAGGTGCCATTTGCAAAGCAAATGTTTAACACCTTCCCCAAATACCTTTTTAAATGCAGGACCAGTTGTTCTATCATCATCAGTCATGATACAATTAATATTTAAATTGGGCACACTTTCTTTCAAACTGTCAAATAAACAATACATTGTTAACGCATCTAATTTACTTGTAATAAAAGGAGCAACTGGGTAACCTATTCCATATTCATCTGGTACAATTAAATTTAGTAAATAGAAACCATACTCATTAGTTTGGTGTGTGGAGTCGATACATAATATTTTCGAACAGTTCTTAACCATGATTTCTTTTTGTTCCGCTGTTTGTAAGCCAATTGCAAAAGAATTATTAGGTAACATTTTTGAGCTAGTTGGTCCATAAACTGTATCTTGCCCTTGGGGTTTATATAAAAGAACACAATTATAAGTTTCTTTTTGTAATTTGTTAACTATAATATCGATAGAGACAGCATCTTTTTTATGAGGTTGGGAAAGTGATTTTAAAAAATTAACATAGTATGATAAATTTTTGTTTGTTAAAAAGGATTCCTTAATGAGACATTTATCTCGATCATTTCTTATTTCCCTATTACCACGTACATATTCTAATACTTTAGATTTCTTAATACCCATTTGAAGGTTAGCTTTAATGAATTCCCTACAAGTTTTTTAATTGGTTGAAATTTAATGTTTTGAGGACACAATTCATGATTGTGTTTTGAAAAATATTTTACATTGATCCCTTCACCATTGTCACAAACGATTATTCGCTCAGGGCATTCAATTGGTGGAATTGAACCTTTGATATTTCTACGACTAGTTTTTCTTTTACATGCCTCTGAAGTTTCATTTTTAGAAAATTGTCAACTGTAATAGAAATAAACATTAATGTCATTTCTTTTACTTCCAGTATGTTTTTTGAGAGATGTAAAAGTTTTAGTTCCTTCGTGCTCTAACCATAATTGAAAACTTAACTTATCTGTAAAGCTTAATTCCTTTATAGTCATATCTATTCCATGAATCTCACTTCCGTGAGTTAGTGAATGCGTTAAATACCTAAATCTACAGTTACACTCAGGATGTGGACAAGGATAAGGCAAAGATAAATCTGAACATATTTTTATATGTCTCTTTAATTGGGATTCATATAAAAAATTTTGGGGGCAGATACTACATTCAAATAATGATTTTTCCACCCCTTGATCCTCTATTTTCTCACTTTTAATAATGTTATATCCTTCGCATACTTTACGGTAATTTGCAAAGGATTGTGAAGAAAAATAAGTATTTCTACAAAATATACAACATTTTAAATACCCTTCATTAACAGGTGCACCTCCAAAACAAATTCATCGTTTACTTTTACTATCATAATAATTCAAATATTTAAATGAATCTCTATTATATAATTTTTTCTCTTTTTCATAACCGATTTTGCTACGAACTTCATGATCTTTAAAATATGTATTACTCATTAACGAAGTTTGGGAATCTGATAATATTATAGAATCACTTACCTCATATTTAAACAGATTTATCATGGTGGTCATGTCTTCTCGAAAAAAATTTAACACTGACGAGATCGGTGAAATGGACAGTTCTACGGCAGAGAAAGAAAATAAAATTTATCTACAAATATGTTAGATACCTGGAAAATCTAAAAAACGCTATTTTAAAACTTACAGAAAATGAAAGTCTAAAAACAATCGAACAGTCACTTAACAAAAACTAGGAAGGCCCTGGAAGTAAAAATTAAACATGCATAAAATCAAAGCATAAAATATAAAAAATAGCACAATAAAATAAAACAAAATTATAATTACAAAATATATCAGTAAAAATAAAAAATAAAAAAAGTATTATAAATAAATTCAATATAGCAATAATAGTAACCACTTAAATAAAATAATTCAATAAAAAATGGAAAATTAATACAAAATAAAAAATTTCAATTTTGTTATTTAAGAACCACACACTAATTTAAAAAAGAGTATAAATAAAACAATTCAACACAATAAAAAACAATAATATAAAAATATTCAATATCGTAATAATAGTAACCGCTTGATAACGAATCAACCTCACGGAATGAGCGCTATAGCAAGAATGATTTTTTAGTAGGATAAAAAATGGAAAAGCCAACGATGAGCTTGGCGATTTTCAAAAAGAAGCCAAAAATATAAAAGTAACCCACCCTAGTTTGTAGATTATAGGAATAGGTGCCTCCAACGAAATTGAGCATTACACGTCCGGTCTTGTTTGTTCCTTTTACTGTCTTTATCGCCTCGACTTTACTTTCATTGATATTGACAGATAAAAGGAACCTTTAAGACCGGACATGTAATGCTCAATTTCGATGGAGTCACTCAAGTCTATAATCTACAAACTAGGGTGGGTTACTTTGATATTTTTCGCCTCTTTTTGAAAATCACCAAATTCATCGTTAGCTTAATTGAACCTACTAAAATCATTTTTGCTGTAGCGATCCTGCTGGAAGGTTCGAATATGAAATTCTAGCGGCGAGATTTATTGATTAGGTATTTTATAATTATGAATTATAATACTTAATTGTAAAATTTTTGCCGTTTTTATATTGTATTAGTTTCCTGTTAAGTTGTCCATCATTTTAACATATTTGCTGATTTATTGATCTTCTAGCTTCTATGAATTAACTACTAGAAAATTTGATTCATAATTTTGAATTATTATTATTTTACTCGTTTCATATTGCATTTTTTGATGTGTAACATCTTTACTCTCGGTTGCTGGATATTTGTTGGAGTGATTTCGTGAAAAGGGACGGAAATGCGTAACAGGAAGTCGGGAGAAGCGCGCTGTTTGATTTGACCAATTCAGCGCCTTGGGGTGTCTCTTCGCTAGCCTCGTCTCGGGGTCTAACTCTACTAGCAATTAAGACGCCCGCCTACCGCGCATAACAGCAAGTCTTATTAGACTTCATCCAGAATGAAGTTGTGATTCTTACGCTCAAATGTTAAAGTCTCAGGGCTCGTTGTGTGTGAAATCTGAGGATATATTTATATATGTGTAAACTATATATTAACAATTATATTTCTTGTTAAGCGTCTGACAAAGCTCATCATTCTTAAAAAAAAAAAATAGGAGTAAGTAATATGGAATTATTTGAATAAATATTTAAGTGCTTATCATTTTCATACTTTGAGGTTAATTCCTGTCGCTGTCAATATAATATTTTTAATTGTGATTAAAAAAGATTTCTCGATTAAAAAAACTAATTAAGTAAACGGGTATTTTTGATTTTCTCTAATATTTCTAATTTTTAAGCATGCGCTTGACGATGTCTCTTCGCTACCCTCGTCTGGGGGGTCCAACTGTAGTAGCAATTAAGACGCCTGCCTACCGCACATACTAGCAAGTCTTGTCATTTTGGTGGTCGCATACATTTCTCCGAATCAAACAGTTACAAAATTACAGATTTCCTGCATTTTGTACTTTTACCGTATACCGAAGGTGGTTCTGCTCTTTTTTAAAAAAAACTGTCACTCGCTTCCCATAATTTTAAGTGGTGATTTTAACGTTAACTTCAGTTTGCCAGAAGCTGAGCCGCTCATAGCTTTTCTGAAAGAAGAACTCAAGCTCGAAATGAACACTAATCGAAATGTTTCGACATCTAACAGTGGTACTGTTATTGACGCCGTTTTTCACAACGACTTTTAAATACTTTGAAATTACAAGCACGTGCGTCATACTTTAGTTTTCATAAATCTATTGTCTCCGCTCTTCCCCAAATTGAACAATAATAAATATTTTTGATAAAAAACTGCATAACTCCTTGTGCTAATTAAATAAAATTTTCATTAAAGATATAATTATTCGATAGAAAATTATTTCCAGTTATAACCGATTCATTCCTTTCAGGATTAAAGTCACTATTGCGTATTTACCATGATAACAAGTCAGATGTTACATATCATATGCGACTACTGTAAGACTCGTTTTTTTATTTTTTTATTTTGCTTTGATTTGATATCATTAACCTTTTCCGTTCATCGACTTTCTAGCTTCTGCCGTGTGATAGCTCGATTCTCCGATCTCATGAATGCAAAAATTTTATGATTTGATTATTTATAATGTTTTAATAATCCGTTTTAAAATTTCCAGGTTTTTACCATAATAGTAGATTTGTTATTTTTTTTTAGTTCCTGCTGTGTGATTGCTAACTTGACCGATCTCGTGAGTGTAAAACTTTTTCTTGTCGTTAAAACGGAAATTGTATTGATTGTTCTGAAAAATGAGCGTAAATATATGAGGTAAATTTTTAAATGATTGTGAGAATAATAATAGGAAATACAAATTTTCTGGAGGTGTTCTTGTAAAAGAAGGATGCCCTACTAGGATCCAACCAAAGGTGATAACACTATACTTAATATAAAAAAATACATTTATTTAATCAAAGTGAGGGGAAAAAATTATTATTAGAATGTATTATCTATCGCAAAAAAAATTTATATGAATCACATGTAAAGATCTGCGCAATATGTTTAGATTTAACTTTTCCTTAACTTATGAGTGAAATTGTAGATTTAGATATTTAACACATTTGCTAACGTGTGAAGCTTCCAAAACATATAAAATAAAAACTAGTTGTAGAAATATCAAAGATTCTATATTGCCAATGGAATATCTTGGTAAAATCACTGTTTATAAAGAATATGAAGGGATCAGTGTAATATATTTTTCAAAGCAAAATCAGGAATTGAGTCCTCAAAACATTTCAACTGGTTTATAAAACTTGTATAGAGCTCATTAAAGCTAATCTTGAAATGGGTATTGAAAAATCTATCTGAAAAGTATTAGAATATGTATTCAGGTAATAGGGAAATAAGAAGTGGTTAATATGGGTTTTAAGACTTGCTAAAAAACATTACTCAATAGCTTTTAAGAAAAAGGTTGACAATAAGCTGAGAGAAAAAAAGAAATAATGATGAAAAACTGTTCTAAAATATTGTTTATGATTTAAAATACTGTGAATTGATTTCGCATATTTTCTGTTTACTAAGTTTAATTGTACTTGACTAATAAGGAATGCTTTACTCTGTTGTTCATGTTATTACTAATAAATTAGATACAGGAAATATGTATTGTGTTTCAATATTCTGAGAGAAAGGGTGCCCAGTTAAAAATTAATTGCATTATGGCCAATGATGACCGAACAGTTTCACATGCTTTTAAACATATTTCGGAATGGTGTTTGGATTTGCAAATGGCAAGTTCAATGCACTTGGAAGAAACGATTAAATGATCTTGTTTTCGAATTTTGAAATGCGAAGTGAAATTTCTCTAGTCGCTCTTTTGGAAGGAATTAGTTCAATAAGATTTAAACAAATAATGGAAATTTTTAAAATTGCATCGACTGATAAAAAGCCTGCTTTCAATAAATATTTTGATGATAATTATTGTAATTCAGCCTACTAATAGTATAAGTCACATCATCTACTTCTGTATGCCAATACTGATAAAAATATATATTGTGAATCTTTTCAAATACATGAGAGACCAATTATTTTAAAATGAAAATTTAACTGTCAAGCAGATAATTTGTTGAAAATACAGCATGACACATATTTAGCACATTATAGAATTTTAAAAGATACTCTCCCCAGTTTATATCCTCACAATCTATTTCCATTTCAAAATGGATTAACGATTCCTGACAGATATTTATGTCCAGGCAACAAATTCTTGGTTTGTGAAATTGCAGACTAATGAAGATGTATTTTATGTAGTTAAAAAGATTATGGAAGCATTCCATAGATTTTTCGTGCGGGTCTTCAGTGGTACTGGGCTCGAACTCAGGACGTGGCCGCGGTAGCCAAGTGGTCAAGGCATCGGATCATGGCTAGAGTGTCATGAGTTCGAGCTCAGTACCACTGAAGACCGGCCGTGTAGGGGATGCGATGTACGTTAAATCTGTCGAGCTCAAACGTCCTCCCGTTGGAGTAGTGTGGTAGTTAGGAGAGGGGGTGCCAGCTCAGGTGTCGTCCACGTCACTTGACCATGGTTCAAAATTACGCGGTCCGTCGCCAAAAGCTGTATAGCTGAACAGTGCCACGTTAATATTCACTCACTCACGACATGCCAGCCACGCCTCTGTTACCTAGTCCATTAGGCTAGCACTGCCACTTCCTATGTTCTTCAGAGCATGATAAAGGGTTGATGTTAAAATAGCTTTGTGCATTTAAAATACTAATAAATTTTTACTTGATAAAGCCCAACCAAAATAAGACCCTCTGTGTTTTTTTTTGTTTTTTTTTTGCACCAGGGCCTTTGGTTACCTAGCTACGCCCCTGTATATAACTCTATATTAAAAAAATTTTATAGAGTATTTCCAATCCGAACAGTCTGGAGAGTAAAATATCACAAATCAGGTGTCATCCTCCTCAATTCACCGTGATTTAAAATTGCGAAGTTCGTCACCTCTATACCCCTCAAGTTGTTTAGAAGTGCGATATTAACAAAACAAAAGAGACCAGGCAACGAAATTCAATCAGAAATTAACGAAAAATCTATTTGTTTACTTTTTTATAGTAGAAGTTTCTGTTCACTTCTATATTTTTTTATTGCAAAGAGCGTAATTACTGTTCGATATTGATTAGGTTTGATTTAAAACGTTTCTGGCATTCTGTATTAATTTTAAAAACATTTTTCAAAAATTGATTTTTACAATGTATAAAGATATTATCCCTCCTTACGTGTTTTTAAAAATTTCTTTTCGGGGAAGAGGAATTAAAAAAATTTATAACAATGAGTTAAAAATTAATGATTTTAAAACATTCATTTTTTAAGTAAGCAGTAAAAATAGAAAATAAGTGACAGCCAGCTCAAAAGATGGTATTTTCTGCTGTGCAAACGTTATCACGAGACAGAGAAAAGGACCCCTTTCGAGAAGAACTGGTATAGTGTCAAAATTTTAGACCGCAAGCTGTGAGGAATGAAGAAGCCCTTAGAGAAGAGGATAAATAGAAAATTAGTGACAGCCAGCTCAAAAGATGGTATTTTCTCCTGTGCAAACGTTATCACGAGAGAGAGAAAAAGACCCCTTTCGAGAAGGACTGGTCCAAATTTTAGAACGTAAGTTGTGAGGAATGAAGAGGCCCTTAGAGAAGAGGATAAATAGAAAATTAGTGACAGCCAGCTCAAAAGATGGTATTTTCTACTGTACAAACGTTATCGCGAGAGAGAGAAAAGGACCCCTTTGGAGAAGAACTGGTCCAAATTTTAGACCGAAAGCTGTGAGGAATGAAGAGGACTAAGAGAAGAGGATAAATAGAAAAGAAGTGACAGCCAGCTCAAAAGATGGTATTTCCTGCAGTGCAAACATTATCACGAGAGAGAGAAAAGGACCCTTTCGAGAAGAACTGGTATAAAGTCAAAATTTTAGACCGCAACCTGTGAGGAATTAAGAGGACCTTAGAGAAGAGGATAAATAGAAAATAAGTGACAGCCAGCTCAAAAGATGGTATTTTCTGCTGTGCAAACGTTATCACGAGAGAGAGAAAAGGACACCTTTCGAGAAGAACTGGTTTAAATTTTAGACCGCAAGCAGAGAGGGAGAAAGAGAACCTTAGAGAAGAGGATTAATAGAAAATAAGTGACAGCCAGCTCAAAAGATGGTATTTTCTGCTGAGCAAATTTTATCACGCGAGAAAGAAAATGACCCCTTTCGAGAAGAACTGGTCCAAATTTTAGACCGAAAGCTGTGAGGAATGAAGAGGACCTTCTAGAAGCGGATAAATAGAAAATAAGTGACCACCAGCTAAAAATATTATATTTTCTGCTGTGCAAACGTTATCACGAGAGAGAGAAAAGGACCCTTTCGAGAAGAACTGGTATAGTGTCAAAATTTTAGACCGCAACCTGTGAGGAATGAAGAGGACCTTAGAGAAGAGAATAAATAGAAAATAAGTGACAGCCAGCTCAAAAGATGGATTTTCTGCTGTGCAAACGTTATCACGAGAGAGAGAAAAGGACCCCTTTCGAGAAGAACTGGTCCAAATTTTAGACCGCAAGCAGAGAGGGAAAAGAGAACCTTAGAGAAGAGGATTAATAGAAAATAAGTGACATCCAGCTCAAAAGATGGTATTTTCTGCTGAGCAAACATTATCACGAGAGAGAGAAAAAGACCCCTTTCGAGAAGAACTGGTCCAAATTTTAGAACGTAAGTTGTGAGGAATAAAGAGGCCCTTAAAGAAGAGGATAAATTGAAAATTAGTGACAGCCAGCTCAAAAGATGGTATTTTCTCCTGTGCAAACGTTATCGGGAGAGAGAGAAAAGGACCGCTTTCGAGAAGAACTGGTATAGTGTTAAAATTTAAGACCGCAACCTGTGAGGAATGAAGAGGACCTTAGAGAAGAGGATAAATAGAAAAGAAGTGACAGCCAGCTCAAAAGATGGCATTTTCTGCTGTGCAAACGTTATCACGAGAGAGAGAAAAGGACCCCTTTCGAGAAGAACTCTTCCAAATTTTAGACCGTAAGCTGTGAGGAATGAAGATCACCTTAGAGAAGAGGATAAATAGAAAATAAGTGACAGCCAGCTCAAAATATGGTATTTTCTGCTGTGCAAACGTTATCACAAGAGAGAGAAAAGGACGTTTTTGAGAAGAACTGGTATTGTGGCAAAAATTTAGACCGCAACCTGTGATGAATTAAGAGAACCTTAGAGAAGAGGATAAATAGAAAATAAGTGACAGCCAGCTCAAAAGATGGTATTTTCTGCTGAGCAAACGTTATCACGCGAGAAAGAAAAGGTCCCCTTTCGAGAAGAACTCTTCCAAATTTTAGACTTTAAGCTGTGAGGAATGAAGATCACCTTAGAGAAGAGGATAAATAGAAAATAAGTGACAGCCAGCTAAAATATGGTATTTTCTGCTGTGCAAACGTTATCACAAGAGAGAGAAAAGGACGCTTTCGAGAAGAACTGGTATAGTGCAAAATTTTAGACCGCAACCTGTGATGAATTAAGAGGACCTTAGAGAAGAGGATAAATAGAAAATAAGTGACAGCCAGCTCAAAAGATGGTATTTTCTGCTGTGCTAACATTATCACGAGAGAGAGAAAAGGACTACTTTCGAGAAGAACTCTTCCAAATTTTAGACCGTAAGCTGTGAGGAATGAAGATCACCTTAGAGAAGAGGATAAATAGAAAATAAGTGACAGCCAGCTAAAATATGGTATTTTCTGCTGTGCAAACGTTATCACAAGAGAGAGAAAAGGACGCTTTCGAGAAGAACTGGTATAGTGGCAAAATTTTAGACCGCAACCTGTGATGAATTAAGAGGACCTTAGAGAAGAGGATAAATAGAAAATAAGTGACAGCCAGCTCAAAAGATGGTATTTTCTGCTGTGCAAACGTTATCACGAGAGAGAGAAAAGGACCCTTTCGAGAAGAACTCTTCCAAATTATAGACCATAAGCTGTGAGGAATGAAGATCACCTTAGAGAAGAGGATAAATAGAAAATAAGTGACAGCCAGCTCAAAATATGGTATTTTCTGCTGTGCAAACGTTATCACAAGAGAGAGAAAAGGACGCTTTCGAGAAGAACTGGTATAGTGGAAAAATTTAGACCCCAACCTGTGATGAATTAAGAGGACCTTAGAGAAGAGGATAAATAGAAAATAAGTGACAGCCAGCTCAAAAGATGGTATTTTCTGCTGTGAAAACGTTATCACGAGAGAGAGAAAAGGACCCCTTTCGAGAAGAACTGGTCCAAATTTTAGACCGCAAGCAGAGAGGGATAAAGAGAAAATTAGAGAAAAGGATTAATAGAAAATAAGTGACAGCCAGCTCAAAAGATGGTATTTTCTCCCGTGCAAACGTTATCGCGAGAGAGATAAAATGACCCCTTTCGAGAAGAACTGGTCCAAATTTTAGACCGAAAGCTGTGAGGAATGAAGAGGACCTTAGAGAAGAGGATAAATAGAAAATAAGTGACAGCCAGCTCAAAAGATGGTATTTTCTGCTGTGAAAACGTTATCACGAGAGAGAGAAAAGGACCCTTTCGAGAGGAACTGGTCCAAATTTTAAACCGCAAGCAGAGAGGGATAAAGAGAACATTAGAGAAAAGGAATAATAGAAAATAAGTGACAGCCAGCTCAAAAGATAGTATTTTCGGCTGTGCAAACGTTATCACGAGAGAGAGAAAAAGATCCCTTTCGAGAAGGACTGGTCCAAATTTTAGAACGTAAGTTGTGAGGAATGAAGAGGCCCTTAGAGAAGAAGATAAATAAAAAATTAGTGACAGGCCAGCTCAAAAGATGGTATTTTCTCCCGTGCAAACGTTATCGCGAGAGAGATAAAAGGAACCCTTTCGAGAAGAACTGGTCCAAATTTTAGACCGCAAGCTGTGAGGAATGAAGAGGACCTTCTAGAAGAGGATAAATAGAAAATAAGTGACCGCCAGCTAAAAATATGATATTTTCTGCTGTGCAAACGTTAGCACGAGAGAGAGAAAAGGACCCTTTCGAGAAGAACTGGTGTAGTGTCAAAATTTTAGACCGCAACCTGTGAGGAATGAAGAGGACCTTAGAGAAGAGGATAAATAGAAAATAAGTGACAGACAGCTCAAAAGATTGCATTTTCTGCTGTGCAAACGTTATCACGAGAGAGAGAAAAGGACCCCTTTCGAGAAGAACTCTTCCAAATTTTAGACCGTACGCAGTGAGGAATGAAGATCACCTTAGAAAAGAGGATAAATAGAAAATAAGTGACAGCCAGCTCAAAATATGGTATTTTCTGCTGTGCAAACGTTATCACAAGAGAGAGAAAAGGACGCTTTCGAGAAGAACTGGTATAATGGAAAAATTTTAGACCGCAACCTGTGATAAATTAAGAGGACCTTAGAGAAGAGGCTAAATAGAAAATAAGTGACAGCCAGCTCAAAAGATGGTATTTTCTGCTGTGCTAACATTATCACGAGAGAGAGAAAATGACTCCTTTCGAGAAGAACTCTTCCAAATTTTAGACCGTAAGCTGTGAGGAATGAAGATCACCTTAGAGAAGAGGATAAATAGAAAATAAGTGACAGCCAGCTCAAAATATGGTATTTTCTGCTGTGCAAACGTTATCACAAGAGAGAGAAAAGGACGCTTTCGAGAAGAACTGGTATAGTGGCAAAATTTTAGACTGCAACCTGTGATGAATTAAGAGGACATTAGAGAAGAGGATAAATAGAAAAGAAGTGACAGCCAGCTCAAAAGATGGTATTTTCTGCAGTGCAAACATTATCACGAGAGAGAGAGAAAAGAACCCATTTCGCGAAGAACTGGTGCAAATTTTAGACCGAAAGCTGTGAGGAATGAAGAGGACCTTAGAGAAGAGGATAAATAGAAAATAAGTGACAGCCAGCTCAAAAGATGGTATTTTCTGCAGTGCAAACATTATCACGAGAAAGAGAGAAAAGGACCCATTTCGAGAAGAACTGGTCCAAATTTTAGACCGCAAGCTGTGAGGAATGAAGAGGACCTTAGAGAAGAGGATAAATAGAAAATAGTGACTGCCAGCTCAAAAGATGGTATTTTCTCCCGTGCAAACGTTATCGCGAGAGAGATAAAAGGACCCCTTTCGAGAAGAACTGGTCCAAATTTTAGACCGCAAGCAGAGAGGGATAAAGAGAACCTTAGAGAAAAGGAATAATAGAAAATAAGTGACAGCCAGCTCAAAAGATGGTATTTTCGGCTGTGCAAACATTATCACGAGAGAGAGAAAAAGACCCCTTTCGAGAAGGACTGGTCCAAATTTTAGAACGTAAGTTGTGAGGAATGAAGAGGCCCTTAGAGAAGAGGATAAATAGAAAATAAGTGACCGCCAGCTAAAAATATGATATTTTCTGCTGTGCAAACGTTAGCACGAGAGAGAGAAAAGGACCCTTTCGAGAAGAACTTGTATAGTGTCAAAATTTTAGACCGCAACCTGTGAGGAATGAAGAGGACCTTAGAGAAGAGGATCAATAGAAAATAAGTAACAGCCAGCTCAAAAGATGGTATTTTCGGCTGTGCAAGCGTTATCACGAGAGAGAGAAAAAGATCCCTTTCGAGAAGGACTGGTCCAAATTTTAGAACGTAAGTTGTGAGGAATGAAGTGGCCCTTAGAGAAGAGGATAAATAGAAAATAAGTGACAGCCAGCTCAAAATATGGTATTTTCTGCTGTGCAAACGTTATCACAAGAGAGAGAAAAGGACGTGTTTGAGAAGAACTGGTATTGTGGAAAAATTTTAGACCGCAACCTGTGATGAATTAAGAGAACCTTAGAGAAGAGGATAAATAAAAAATAAGTGACAGCCAGCTCAAAAGATGGTATTTTCTGCTGTGCAAACGTTATCACGAGAGAGAGAAAAGACCCTTTCGAGAAGAACTGGTCCAAATTTTAGACCGCAAGCAGAGAGGGATAAAGAGAACCTTAGAGTAGAGGATTAATAGAAAATAAGTGACAGCCAGCTCAAAAGATGGTATTTTCTGCTGAGCAAACGTTATCACGCGAGAAAGAAAAGGTCCCCTTTCGAGAAGAACTCTTCGAAATTTTAGACTTTAAGCTGTGAGGAATTAAGATCACCTTAGAGAAGAGGATAAATAGAAAATAAGTGACAGCCAGCTAAAATATGGTATTTTCTGCTGTGCAAACGTTATCACAAGAGAGAGAAAAGGACGCTTTCGAGAAGAACTGGTATAGTGGCAAAATTTTAGACCGCAACCTGTAATGAATTAAGAGGACCTTAGAGAAGAGGATAAATAGAAAATAAGTGACAGCCAGCTCAAAGATGGTATTTTCTGCTGTGCTAACATTATCACGAGAGAGAGAAAAGGACTCCTTTCGAGAAGAACTCTTCCAAATTTTAGACCGTAAGCTGTGAGGAATGAAGATCACCTTAGAGAAGAGGATAAATAGAAAATAAGTGACAGCCAGCTCAAAATATGGTATTTTCTGCTGTGCAAACGTTATCACAAGAGAGAGAAAAGGACGCTTTCGAGAAGAACTGTATAGTGGAAAATTTTAGACCGCAACCTGTGATGAATTAAGAGGACCTTAGAGAAGAGGATAAATAGAAAATAAGTGACAGCCAGCTCAAAAGATGGTATTTTCTGCTGTGCAAACGTTATCACGAGAGAGAGAAAAGGACCCCTTTCGAGAAGAACTGGTCCAAATTTTAGACCGCAAGCAGAGAGGGATAAAGAGAAAATTAGAGAAAAGGATTAATAGAAAATAAGTGACAGCCAGCTCAAAAGATGGTATTTTCTCCCGTGCAAACGTTATCGCGAGAGAGATAAAATGACCCTTTCGAGAAGAACTGGTCCAAATTTTAGACCGAAAGCTGTGAGGAATGAAGAGGACCTTAGAGAAGAGGATAAATAGAAAATAAGTGACAGCCAGCTCAAAGATGGTATTTTCTGCTGTGAAACGTTATCACGAGAGAGAGAAAAGGACCCTTTCGAGAGGAACTGGTCCAAATTTTAAACCGCATGCAGAGAGGGATAAAGAGAACATTAGAGAAAAGGATAATAGAAAATAAGTGACAGCCAGCTCAAAAGATAGTATTTTCGGCTGTGCAAACGTTATCACGAGAGAGAAAAAGA
>BMAO01012677.1:0-46740 GCA_019973975.1 Trichonephila clavata | reverse complement strand
AATTTTTTTTAGAAATCAAATTTATCGCCTTTTCGAAAGAGATCTCAAGGAAAGAGCAATTGAAAGATTTGTGTTTAGAGGTAAATGATTATCAAAATTGTATTTTTTAAAAACCTAACATTTTCAGGGTGAAATTAAATAAGTTGTTAATACATGTTAGTTGTACTACGAAATAGTCACAAGTTCCCAATCATTTGGAAAGACTTATTTTTTTCGATACTTTTCGTTTGGAAGACACGAGAGTTAATTAAAATTAGTTTTGCCCTGAAATGATTGCTATTCCATTGTTATTTGCTATCACTAATCGTTGCAGTAGGAAAGGAGGGGGGGGGAAGCAAACTGATATATATTATTAGTTCACGGAAAAAATTTCGCGCTAAATTTTTTTAAATATTTTTCATAGATAATCAATTCTAAGTGCAATAGTCCATGGCCGGGACTCAGAAAAGCCTGGTGGTAGCAGGTTGTGTATCGCTGGGTTAAATGGAGTATATAAAATATTTCTGTTTGGGAACTACTAGACTACAGACTGAAAATTTATAGTAGGCATATTCCTTTCATGGAGTAGAGTTCATAAGAATTGGTTTTTTGAGAAAATCGACCTAAGAGGAGGGTGTTAAGGGACGTTATAGATAAAGTTCTTGTTTTTGAACTGTCGGACCACATACTTGGAATTTGATGAGCAGTTTCAGTAGAAAGAGATCCGCAAGAACAGAGTTTTCGGGAGAAGCGGTTTTCCTATGGGAAGAGGAGA
Source organism: Trichonephila clavata (assembly GCA_019973975.1). Taxonomy (NCBI): domain Eukaryota; kingdom Metazoa; phylum Arthropoda; class Arachnida; order Araneae; family Nephilidae; genus Trichonephila; species Trichonephila clavata. Next base: position 45,986 of record BMAO01012677.1, on the reverse strand, counting down.
GAGTTGATGGAGAAATTGATAATCCCCCCCCTTTCGAAATTTTTGTTGTTAATTGAAATGTTAGAAGGGATCTTACAGAATGGACTATCAAAGGGGTTTATGGGATTATTGATAAAAAAAAAAGACATTTCCGTTTTTGATCAACTAGAGAGATTTAGACTTGAAGTTTGGCACAAGATATTTATTTTATTTAGAGATTCACTACATAATGGATTTTGGGAAATTTGGGGAATAAGAGGGTAAAGTAATATATATATATATTATATATTCAATCTTAGAAATTATTATAAAAGTCTGTCCTTTTTAAATCAAGAGGCGAGAGAAAACGTTTTTCAGTACAATTCGAACGCTTAGTGCTAGGACTTGATATTAATAATTTACATGTAAAGAGTATATAGTTAAAATAAAAACATCTGAAATACTCTGCTAAGTGGGCAGGTACGGTAGTGAGAATAAAAATCATTAGGGTGGATTGTATGAAGTCAAGGAGAATTCTCCTTGGCCGTTTGATATTGGATGTAGGTTTCCAGACTGATCATGTTAGTTATTCATGAGGGGTAATTATTGAAAAGCGTATGATAAGATTTTTACATGTATTTTCAAATGGTAGAATTTTGAAAGCTTTGTAAATACCAGAATTTTAGAATATTTATCTGCTCTGACAACATTTATCAGAATTACATTTTGACTAGTTTTCAAAGTGTAACCTTTGAGTTAGCTGCGAATTCCTAACAGGACATACGTAAGTAATAAATGGCAGTGTAGAGAAGTACTTTGTTTTATATGTCATTGTTGAATTCCGGCTAATAAGGGGTAAATTAATCTTTGTGCGTTCCGAATTTTTCACGCGCATGTAGAATGTAATGTTTCAAAGTGAGATTTTTATCGAGAATTTTAAGTCCTACGTATTTAGCAGTCCGAGACCATTGGAGTTGTGTGGAATAAAAGGTGGAGCGTTACTGGTTTTCTCCGAGTGAAGAACTGTAATTGTTTTATAACATTGACTTGTATTTCCAGGTATTAAAGTAGTTTTCTAGAATAGTTAGGTATTTGTTTAGTGGAGTGCTTATGGTTTTGTGATTTTTGTAACAAGCTAATATGGCAGTGTCACATCACGAACATAATTAAAACTTGTTTGCTTGTATGTTGGAGTGTCATTACGATAAATAAAAAAGATGGGTCCAGCAAGGAGCCTTGTGGAATACTAGCATTAATTTTATACAGATTGGGAAGAGTTTCTTTGATTCAACTTGAAATGTTCTGTTAATAGATAAGAGTTTATTCAATGAATTAGGGGCGGGGGAATTATTGGTAATTAGTTTGTCAATAAGTCAGCTAATCCATACTGGGTCAAAAGCCTTTTGGATATCCAGGAAGACAGTTCAGGTAGATAGTTTCTCTGAAAACAGGAAGAATTTTAATCTGAGAAGCGGTTGGTACTAACCGTAGAAAGCAAACTGAAACCGTATTGATTTGGATTTATAAAGTTAGTATCATTAATATGGTTATTAATTATATTAAAATGACGTGTTTAGTAATTTTACTTAGAATTGAAGAAGGGAATATAGTAGCTGTCTGAAGATGAGAGTTTATAACATTTTTTTTTATGGAAAACTGCGGCGTTTTTCCAATTATTGGGAAGTGTCGATAGCAAAATTTTACTAATTAAGTAGGCTAAGACAATCAGATTTCTAAGTGGAAGTTTTTAACCATATTAACCATTTTAATGGTAGTATTATCGTGACCGAGGCTTTGTTATTTTACAGCTGTTAATATAGTTATTCGTTGGATTAGTTCGGGTGATGGGAGAGGTGAGGAGGAAAAGAAATGTTCGAAAGAAGCGGTAACGTTCGGTCAATTGGATCAGGATGATTGATTGGTTTATTGTTTTCAATGTTATTTTTTAGTGGTAGTTAGCAAAAACGTTTGCTTTCTGGTCATCTCTGATTGCGATGCTGAAGCGCAGTTTAGTGAACAATTTTCGCAGAATACTTTTGACACTACCACAGGTTGAATACATTTAATTTTGATTCAAGAATGTGTGAAAATTTGATTTTTTTCGTCTTATGCTTCTTATTTATTACAGTTAGTTTTGTGTATGGGATTTAGGGTGTTTTGATAATTATTTCGAGTAAAATTAGGCCTCTGATAAGTTTTGGTATAAATTTGAGATTCTTGTTTGTTATTGGGCAAGAGGCTTGGAGGTGGGCGGTGTGAGTGAATGAATACTTACATCACACTATTCACCCACTTGAGGGCTTTTGGCAACGGACCTCGTAATTTTGAACCAAGATCAAGTGATGAGGACAACACCCCTCTCCTAGCTACCACACGAACGGGAGGACGTTTGAGCTCTCGAGAAATTTAACATGCATCGCTTCCCTACACGGCGGGTCTTCAGTGGTACTGGACTCAAACTCATGACACGCCACGAGTCCGTTACCTTGACCACAAGCTACCCTGGCTTCCTAGAGGTGGGCAGTGCAGACTGCACAGGTAAAGATGTAGATTTAAGCTTCTCAAATATTATTAATATCAGTGCAGTCGATTAAGTGAATATTTTATTAAGATTGTTTGAGAAAGTAAGTGGTGAGAGACGTATATATATTAACGTGAATATGACGTATGAATATTGACGTAGCACTATATTCAGCTATACTCGAGGGCTTTTAGCGACGTAATTTTGAACCAACGAGCAGGTGGTAACTGCTTTAATGTTCGCTTTGTGAATGGAGATATGAAGGGAAGGCCTAGCATAACCAGATTATGATCAGAAGAAAGATCGACTATAAATTCCATTGTGAAGAGGTATTGGAATTCTTTGATTCGAGACGTGTCAAGAGTGTTGTCTGAATTGTATCCGAATCTAGTCGAAGTGTAAGAATAGTCAGATGATCTACAAAAGTTTTAAGTTAGTTTCCACGTATTGTTTGTGGCGTTAAAATCGCCAAAATCATACAATGGTCCAACAGGATTAAGATTGGGAGGGTTGATAAGGACTATTGTAGCTTCAATGCGTCGGAGAGTCGTAGTAAGATGCAATATTTTTTACGAAAATTTAAATTCCTCCTTATGCTTGCCCGTTCGTAACGCGGTCGTTCCTATTACAAATCTAATTAGTAAGATGAATGTTGTGTTTCCTGAATTAAAATTAGATCGCGCGCACGCGGGACTACTTCTCTATGAAAATTTAAGATTCTATTTTATTTAAAATGCTGTTTGCATTCCATGAACTCAAACCAATCATAGAGCTTCTAAAAAATAATCATCATTATCAAGGATTGCCTCTTTCTCAGGGCGTACAATTCGAGCTTTTTAGATTTATTTGGATGGAAGGTTATTCATAGGCATATTATTGATTTGTTAAGAAAGAGTAATGGCGGTATCACACGTAAATTTTTCATGGAACTTTTTAGCTCAACTTTTCGCCGAATCTGAGGGTGAAGGGTTACCGTAAACAAAACGACATGCTGTGACGTCAGCCACGCTCTTTCTTCATATTGAAACATTATTCACCGATTTTTCTCCTTCAAAAATGACCATCCAATATTATTATTTCGCTCGCGCTTTTGTTAATAGGGGTTAACAGAAATTGTGCACATTCTGTTTAAAATATTATACACCATTAAAATATTACATGCCATATACCTGATGGATTTGATGCGAAGCTACCATCGTTAGCGCCATCTTGTTTATGACGTAGGACGCCGAAGAACCCCAATGGCTGGAATTTCAAGCAACTTTCATTTGGAACAACTTTCTGAGCTCACTGGCAAAAAGTTTTTCGAAAGCCATTGCTATGGCAACGAAGTAAAAATTGCACGAATTGGACCAAAAATTGCACCAAACGTGTACGTGTGATAAGGCCTTAAGGGCTTGAATTGAGAGGCAAGGGTGATTATTTCTGAACTTAAGTTTACGTTTTCATTTACAATGACAAAATTGAGGGAATTATTTCTACTCTGATAGGCCTGAGATTGAGTTAAAATTGCAGCACGGCCAGTTCCCTGTGGGGTCATCTGTCCAGTGAGTTTGTGATTGAGCGTTGATGATTCTGTTTGTTGCCTGTTGCTTGAGCGTGATGCATGTTAGACAATACGATACTAATAACAATGTTTTGTGTAGTATGTTTTGTTGGTGGTGGCTCCGTTGAGTCGTTTTGGAAACGAGAGGCAATTCACATAATTTGCCATGTGTCCAAGAATATGGCAATTTACGTAAATTGTCTGACTTTTAATTTGGCAGTCCCGAGTTCCGTAAGGGTCGATGCATTTCAAGCTTTTGGGGTAACATGGCAGTTTTCTACAGTAAGAAATTTATTACACGGGTAGCATTGGGTAACCCTTTGCAGTCGTATCCTTCGACGCGCATACTCATGTTTCCTAGTGTAGTTAAATATATTTGTCTGGATTGCAGGGATGAGTAACAGGAAACACTGGGTGTGGAGTATTAGTTTTTCTTTTTTATGAATTGTGTCACCTTATCTATTGTGTATCCAAGTTCCAAAAAAATAATTTTAGATATTAACTGTGTTTATGTCGCGGGGTAAACCTTTGATCACAATTTTTATCGGTCTTTCTATTTTAGGTTTTATTATGTAGTATTCGAAACTATGGTTTGCGAGGTTGTGAGTCATAAGTTCATTGTTCACTTGTGTCCTTGCATAGTTTTATGTACTTTCGTGAGAGACGGTGTGATGATGTTAAATAGTTGATTTAAAACATTACTAGCATTTACCAGCTTTACCATTGAAATTTTTTAAAAACACTCAACTCTATTCATAATTATGCACGGCATAGGATCTTAGGAAAAGACTACAGACATCTTCACCATGGTCCTACATTCCAGTCCTTTTTTTCGGTTCAATGGGAAAAACCAGTTCTATCCTCTACAACAGAGCCCTCTTTTCTAATTTAAAGAGTGCTGCAAGCCAATCCTTTAGTCAGGCGTTTACAACGGCTTCTGGGTGTGAATAGAGAATCGGAAAGTATTCCGAGCTGGTCGCAGTACTTATTGTTGATTTTGAGCATGATAGGTGGTAGGAGGGGCTTAGGTGGAGCTCTAGTGTTAGGCTCAGAATTGGACTGTCCAACGATTTCTGAAGTTTTCAAATTTATTATCAGTGGGGAGTTCAAAATTAGCTTGAAAATTACAATTAATAGTTTTAAAATTTTTCTAGTGAGGGGCAAGATTGAGCAATCTTCATTTTTTTTACACGTTTAGTAGGAATTGGTTGACTGGATTGGATTAGATGCACGGTAATTTTAACAGAACTAGGAAGGGTTTTTTCGATTGGTCAGCCAGGATATCACAAAGAGATATAGCGCTAAAATCACTTACCAAATAGTCAAGTCATTCTTAATATTTTGAAAGTTCTGACATCAGATGTAGATTCGGGTCGTCGTCTCATCCCGACACCTAGAGATTCTCTGAGCGTTTAAAGTCGATTCCAGTCCCCGACAGATAATTGTGCAATTACGAAAATCTGCTTTCTTTTCAATCCATAACAGCTTGGGGTGGAGGGTATCATTTGGGGAAAAGAGAGTCGTGAATGGTGTATGCGAGAATTTCATTTCAATGGCCTGGTCAAATTTTGATTTCATGGTCGTTATGTTTTCAAGAGGAGTAGGAATAATTAAGTAAAAAGAAAAAGTTTCGAGAAGAAATAAGTCAAAAAGTTGTCTTTCTATCCTTTCAGCACTGTTACGTGCTTTAGGAAAGATGGGTGTGAGACTTAAGGCTACAGTGGACAGTTAAAATGTGGAAAATTGTCCAAAATATCGGAAAAAAATTTTTTGCTGATTATAATATCTTATTAGCCTCTCTATCAAACGCAAAAAAATTTTTTTGGTTTTATGCATTTTTTACTGAGTTATAGGGTAGTTTCGAATTAGTCATCCATGACCACGCCCCTTTGTTTACATTTTCTAATGTTATGCTATTGTAGCTGTCATGCACTTTGACAGGAAAAATTTTATTTACTGTAGACAAAGCCTCACTAATTTTTATTTTTAAATGTTAATTTATCAAGTTCAGGTTGGCAACACTTTGCTTTAACTGTATCTGAGACCTAAATTGACATTATTTGTTTACAATTTGTTCAAACTTCGGTTTGCATTTTTCTTTCAAGTTTACTCAAACCTTATATTTATTTTACCAAAACAAAAAGTTCTTTTCAGAACTAAAGCTCTTTTTAAATCGCATTTATTGTTTAAAATTATTAGTATGGATCTTATATCATCGAGATATAGAAAACCAAAAGGTCGCCCTACCAAAAGGAGGAAGTTGTTGTCTGAAAAAAGCAAGAAGCGATGGCAGAAATCTCCTGAAACTGTTGATGAAAAAAACAGTTTTATATTACAGAGGGATCCATTATCTGACCCAAGTACATCTTCCCAACCTGAGGCAAGTTATATTTTCACCCACAAGGCTGTGTTTTCTGAACTATTGCAAAAAGTTCCTTGCAAATATTGTACAAACTGTGCTCTTGTTATAAAACAACACCAATCCATGGGATATTCTACAAAAATTGAACTTTTATGTGAATCATGCCATGAAAGCTATGGAAGTGTGTATTCAAGTTTCCAAGGGAGTATAAAAATTCACATGATATTAACAGCAAGCTGGTGAGTGCCTTCCTATCCATAGGCAGAGGGCATGCTGCTTTGGAAACTTTTTCATCTGTGCTCAACATGCCAACAATGGACAGAAAAACATTTGCCAAATGCATGCACAACTTATCGGTTAAAAACAAAGAAGTGAAGAAAAAAATGCACGAAATGTCACGTCAAGGAGCTAGAGAAGCTCACATAAAAGTTGATTCTTCTCTAAAATATCAGGAACTCATTGACGTGAGTGTGTCATATGACGGTACATGGCAAAAGCGAGGACATACATCTAACCTAGGATTAGGAATAATCATCGATGTCCTTAGTGGACATGTTCTTGACTTTAAAGTATTGTCGAAATACTGTCATAATTGCATAATTACTGGTCGAGATATGAGAGCCGATAGTGCGGAATTTCACATTTGGCAAAAAGGACATATGGATGAGTGTGACAAAAATTTAGATGGAACGTCTGGAGCCATGGAGATGCATGCTGCACTAATTATGTGGAGACGGTCAATAAGTGATTGCCAAATGAGATTCGTTTCCATGCTGAGTGATGGTGACTCGAAAACTTTTCAATTTTTGTCAGAAAATGAAGTATATGGTTCTGAGGTAAAAATCGAAAAGGAAGAGTGCTTGAATCATGTTGCGAAGAGGCTAGGTACATCGTTACGCAACAAAGTAAAAGAGTGGAAGGTGAAGAAGGTGACTCTTGGTGGGCGTAAGCAGGGAAGCCTTACGGATAAAAATATAACAAAGTTGCAAAATTACTACAGAAAAGCTATAAAAGATAATGTTCCTAATACCCAAAAAATGAAAACTGCTATATATGCCAGCCTGATGCATTGCTCGTCAACTGACGAAAAGCCTACGCATGGTAAGTGTCCTGAAGGGGAATCATCATGGTGTTTTTATAAAAGAGCAATAGCCAAAGGTGAAACCCCAGGGTCACATAGTTCAATGAGAACTTGCTTGTCACAACAAGTAGTTGAAAAAATTATGCCTGTTTACCAACGTTTAGCTTCAGACACCATTCTTGAAAGATGCGTAGGAGGCAAGACGCAGAATTGTAATGAAAGTCTACATAGCTGCATTTGGCGAAAATGCCCAAAAGAGGTATTCGTATCCAAAAGGAGGCTAGAAATAGCAGTTACGGATGCCGTCGAAAAGCACAATTTGGGCTACGTAAAATCACTTGAATCAAAAGAGGACTCAAACCTTAATGATAGTTTTTCTTTGACTATTGCTGAAAGACAGGATAAACGACGCATTTCTCAAAACATTTCTGTGAAAAGAGAGAAAAGGAAAAGAAATACTACTAATAAAGATGTAGCCTATAATGCCGGTGCTTTTTAATTTTTTTCAGATTTAGCGACAGTTTTCTTTTTATGTGTAATTGAATTTATTACTGTTTTGCATTTTTATAATTTAATTGTATTGAAATACTTTATTTTTACTCATTGTGATTAACGAAATATATAATTTATTATCTGGTTGATGAAATACATTCTACTAATTTACTTTATAGATATTATTAGAAAGTTCTAGCTTATTTTTCAATTTTTATCACTATATATACCACGCATACTAATGTGACTGTTTCAATAAATATAATAGAATCTTTTATTTATTTATTATGCACCTATCTTATGTTTATATGATATTAGTTTTTTTCAAAATAATACTTATATATCTTTAATTTTTTTAAAAAATCAGTTATTTTCTTATAAAATCAAAATAGTTGTTTCTCACAAAAACAAAAATTTGCCTCGAAACTGTTTTGAATTTTTGTAATTGAATCCTATTGAAATACTTTATTTTTACTTATTGTGATTTATGAAATACATAATATATTATCCGGTTGAGATAAAATAATAATGGAATACATTCTGCTACTTTACTTCTGATATTATTAGAAAGTTCTAGCTTACTTTTCAATTTTTATCACTATTTGTACCACATGTCGATGTGACTGTTACAATAAATATTGCACTTATATGTATATATTCTGCACTTATATTACATTTGTTATGATATTAGTGTTTTTATATTTCAAATTTATATTTATATCTTCATTTTTTTATAAAAAGCTAAGTTATTTTCCTTTAAAATAAAAAAAGCTGTTTTTCTCAAAATCAAAAATTTGCCTCGGAACCAAAATTCAAAATGTTCCATGCGTTGCAATTTTTGTCCAATTATAACAAAACTTTCCAAAAGTATTCTTCTAATATGTAATTATAACTTCTTGGACGCATTGTAGTAATAGTGATAGGGTGAAAGAAGAAATTAAAGTTTTTTATGTATAAAGTCATTAAAATTCTTGAAAATTTCATATAAAAATTTGCGTTTACCCATACTTTGTAAATTATCATATAAAACATTACTTTACATGCATAAATTTCTAAAGAATTGCTTAAAGAAGTTAAATCAGTTAAAAATATGAAATTTTTTAAAAAATCAAAAGCATGGAACGTTTTGAAATTTTTAAATTATTGTTAAATTTTTTTAAAAAATTTTAAATTTCTTAAAAACTACTCATTTTTTTTCCACTAAATTTCTTATATGGTTTTAGTTATAACTTAAATACTGGCAGTCAAAATTTGGAGCATGTGTGTAACAAATTTAAAAAAAAATTTTTACTGTCCACTGTAGCCTTAATGACTGTTCTGTTGTATGTAGATGGACCTCATGCAACGCACATCCGAACGGTAAGGAGATCAACCAACTAATCTCATAACTGTATGTGTGTGCAGCTTTATTACATTAGCGCCTTAAATATAACACGGCATCTAATAAGAGTTCAAACCGCGCATACGTTTAGACGAGTTACGTTAGAGCTTCCCTGGATGGCGTGTTGTTTAATTTGAATGCATGCCAAGTCGGACTGTAGAAACTGTAAGCTAGAGGAGACTAAACTTGATGTCGAGTGCAAATTCCATGTTATAGGTTGAAGCTATAGTTTAAATAACGAATATTGCGTCAAAACTATGTATTTGCAATCAATATTTATGAAAAGAAATAATTTCTGCAAAATAAAATTCGTGGTTTTTTTAAAAAATATTCCTTATGAAGGAGGAAATTTGTAAATATTCCATCGCCCTGGTACTCGTTAAATTCTAACAGATTAGTTTTTTTTTATTTTAAATTTTTTTGTTCGATAAATAATTATTTTTAAATGATTTGTTGATTTGCTACAGAGTGAATGAAAATTGGTTGCACTGCCAGTTTTCAAACTTTTATAAGATTTACACATATTTTAACCTTAGGAAAGCACTATCAAACTGTAGCTCCTTTCTTTAAGTATGCACACAATATATTCTTCAGTCTTTGCTTCCAGTTTTGTTTACTCTTATCCAAGAAACATTTATTGTGTGCCCTACCTACCGTAGTCGGTCAATTCAAAAGGTGGAGAAATTTATGCACAATTTTAAATTTATATATTCGTACAAACTAACGGTTATTTCAGAGCGGTTGCATTTGAAAAGAGTAAACAACAACAGAGTATTGAATACAATCTCAGGTAGAGCAGTTCTAAAGAGTTTCTTATAAAGCAAGTATCAAAACTCTGTAAGGAATAAAAAAAAAAGTCATCCCTTGCATAGTGTAATATTTTGTGGTGGGTATTTGCCCTATATTATATATATCAAAGCGTTTCAAAATTACAAGGTGCTTAGAAAAAATACCAAACATTAGAAAAGGGTATCCAGTTCAATATGTAATGAACAAGAAATTTCTGGAACTGAAAAAAAAAACATGGAGACAGATACAGAGCTAATTACTATACTGTTCGAATTGGGACAAACATATTTTTCTTGTCTGAGTTGGTATGTACCTGTAATTTTCCGAACTGCCACAAATCAGTTATAACGGCCTAGAGGTAGTGTGACAGATCAATCCTTACTATAATTTACACGTTTGACTGGTTTTAGTGTACCAGTAGCTCAGTTGTGGGCATTTCAGTGCGACAGCTGGTGGTTATAATAATTTTGCGTTCTGTGTAACACGTATTACTTTTGCTTGTTTAAAGATTGATACTATATATCGATGACGTATTCTAAAATAATCACTCGTAACGCGAAGACACTTATGATTATGAAAGATATAGTTACGGCAGTTGGTGTGGGCAAATCAAGTGTTTCAAGAATTTTAATAACATTTCAAGATTTCGGAACATCTCTAAAAAGAAAAGGAAAGGAAAATGTGGGCCCAAGCGGTAAACTACTCCAAGAACTGATAAAATTCTAATAAGAAATTGTAAAATAAATCCAAGGAAGACAAGAACAAACCTTCGAAAGAATTTATTAGAGTACAGTGATAAACAAAGGGCAAGAGTCAAAACGTTAGTCATTCAAAATCCTAACGATTGGAGATTCAAGCTCGGAAGAGCTAGGAACTCTGTTCACCCACCAAGCGATTCATTAGAGTACAGTGTTGAAGTGAATACCTCAATTGTACGCAAATGTTTCTGGAAATTTGTCGTAAGGCAACCAGCTCGAGGATTAAACAATTTCTAACTCGGAAAATAATGGGAAAGCGCTAAGCATTGGCCAAAAAATATCGATCTTGGACTGTCAAAGACTGGAAGAAGAGAATTTTCAGTGATGAAACACATTTATTTGTGCAGGGATACAAATAAAGTGCAGTAAGACAAAGTGAAGGTGAAACTATTAACAGATCATGCCCAACAGACTATAAAACACCCTTCTGAAGAGATGTTTTGGGTATTATCACAACAAATGGCGTTATAAATTTAGTTCTTAAAGGTATGATGAATTCTGTCACATACATGCATAGAAATATTGCACAGTAGGATTGCTCAATTTCATGGAAACGTTTGAAGGAACATTTCAACAGGACTTGGCTCTTTGTCACAATTCGATATCAGTTCAGACTTTTATGCGGGCAAATAAAAATACAAGTGTTTGTTTGGCCTGGTAATTCATCTGACCTAAATCCTACTGAGAACTGATGGTGTACTCTCAATAACCGTTTTGCTAAGATGAATTGCTAGACAACTGAGCAGATGTTATACAAGTGTAGTTCGATGATAAAATCAAGAACATGTGCGATACACTAGCGGAGTAAATGTCAAAACGTGTTCAAGGGGTCATTTTTGCTAAAAGAGGTCAGTGTGCTAAAAGTGGTATAGTGTTAAAAAAGTATTAGAATAGATTTTACCGCTATGAGAAAATTCCATTTTATCAAATGCATATTTCACGACAGTAATAATGACTTTATACTATTTTAAAACTTTGTTGATAACTGAAAAACCAAATTTAAAAAATAGATTGCCCTAGTGAAAAATTTTAAGATCTTGTCACTTTCATGCAATTTAAATTTTTATTTATCGATAACAATGGATATTTAATTTATCGATACCGCTTGCCAGATTTGGCAAGAGGTACAATTCTCAGTGGCACTCTATAAATGTGTCAATTTTTGAGTGGATGAAAGATAATTTTGAAATGGAGCTTGTTAAATTAACATCTTCAAAATAATGGAAAGCAAAATTTTCAGAATTTCGAAAAAATCTGAAAGATAACTAAGGATAAATCGACAGCTACTTTAAATTGTTGGATATCATTGCTGATGAGATTTAACTGCTTGAAGGAAATAGCACGTAATATGCATTCCGCTTTTGGTTCAACATGTGAATAATTTTTTCTTATATGAAAAATATTGAGACTTGCAAAGAAATTGTTTAACAAGAGAACGTTCAGAATAGTATATTGAAAGTCACAAATTCTTACCTTGATATTGTGATATGAAACAGAGCTGTGCAAGCACAAGGTTAGCAAAAAAAAAAAACCACCTTATTGAAGGAATATTTATGTGCGTTGCTTATTTCTTATTTATAAATAAAAGTTTTTAAAATACAAATTTAATAAATAAAAAAAAATTAAAATTGTGCATATCAGGAAAAGTTATATTTTGTGTTTTCGACATTAATGTTAATATGATACATAATTAATAGATAAAACTCAATCTGTATTATTCTTTTTGTATGCATTGCCGAATTGTTTCAAATATTTCTAAGTTAGCGGCCCATCGAATTCTATTGGTAGATTGATTTAGCACATCACAGCTAAAAGGGGTTGCCGATCCTTGATCTAAACCAGAGGTTCCCAAACTTTTTTTGTCTCATAGACCCCTTGCCATGTTTTTCGGTTTGGAGTAGACCCCTGCTTAATTAATATTGAATTCTTGCAAATTTATCAACTTAAATGCCTTTTTGACAGCTGGTACTAGTATAGTGTTTAAAATTTAAAAAGCACATGTTAATTAGTAAATTAAAAGTAATTAATAAATAAATTGTTAAATAAACAACAAATGAATTATTTTAATGAGAGGGATGAATCTTTAACCCTACAATATGAAATTTTCAACAATTGGTATCAATCTTGTCTGGTTTAACCTTAAATCTCTGTTAGTAGTGTCCATTTTTTTTTTGGAGACTGGCAACCACGCTGAAACTCCTTCACACTAGAAAAAAAATGAAAAACTTTCTCACGATATTCCATAAGTCGGAACAAATAACAGGTTTAACTTTTTAAAGCCAAAATTGCTGGCATCTGTTTCTAAACTAAGATTTTCGTTAGTGCTTATTACGATCAGTTCTTATTGTAATGTGACATTTTTCAAAAGACCATATGAATTCATTGCAGTATTGCCATATATAGTCAAAGCATTATCAAACCTGGTTTCAAAATCTGAATAAAAGACATTTAAATGTTGAATGTAGGTTAAAAAGTTTAGACTGATTGTCTGAAAAATTTAGAAAATTCGGGACCTCCAGTATTATACTTCTTTGCATTATACTCGGGAAAGAAAAGCTGAATTTAATAAAATTTATACAGTGTCCTTGTAAATGCAAATTAACCTTATTAAATTTAGTAAATAAATCTGTTAAATAGGTAAAATTTGGTTTCCACTTGATTATAATTTTTTTTTAAAATTAAAGTCCAGTCTAGTTTAATGAGGGACACTATCCCATAGACCCCCATTTACACCTCATGTGCCCCCAAATTAATTTTTTGATGGCATAGACCCCTGGGGGTCTATATAAACCACTTTGGGAATCACTGATCTAAACACTAGAAAAATATTTGGATTTTATTTTATATAAATGTAAGCTAATACTTTATAACTGTCCCACACAAAAAGTTTGGAATTCACTGTAAAATATTCATAACATTTAAATTTTTAATCTCCCCCCTTCCAAGGCTTTAAGAATATGCAAATTTTATTGTGAATCCCCCCCCCCTTTTTTTTTTACCAGAGCCTCATAATATACTACATTAAAATGTGTCCGAGTTTCATTTTGCTGTACTACTTATTCTTTTTTTAAAAATAGGAAACTTTCAGAATACATTAATTATGATTTCGAATTTTTTTAGAAATTACTACTTGTCTTAGAATTCCACAACACATATTTCAGAACATTCTTAAAAAATTCCACATTCTTACTTCAGTTGTTGATGTCCTCATGATTGAGAAATAGTAAATGAACAAAAATTCGACCGAGAAATATCAATTTAAAGTTTTTATTCTTTAAATAGTACTATATTAAATCCATATTTATTTGTGTGGGCCTGGTTTAATAAATTCATTATTCATCGAGCCCTTATCTAACAGATCTGAAGAATGCCTCTATAGCTGTATTATTTACTCTTACTACGCATGCATCTGAAATTGTTAAATAACTATAACAAAATACAACTCTGGAATTTAACACAGAATGATATGTACATGAGCCAATAAAAAAAATAGATATTTTGATGAATTTTTAGGTACCTTGTCGCCTTGGAAAAAAAATATACTCTCATGTTACCGTTAAGCTCGAAAGCCGTAATGCAGATTACCTAGCTAATCTGCAAATTAACTGATTTGCTCCGTTAAAGAGTGGAAGCAAGCCACATTTCTGCATTTTAACTAGGTAATTCTCACATTAGCCGTTTCCCTACTGTAAGTTCGATTCTCGCTAGGAATTTTGATTTTACGGTGATTATTTATATCTTAAACATTTAGAAACGGAGTGGTAGAGATAGTACATGTATTCGATAAGAAACTCCTTGAATTAATTTATAATAAGTTTAATAACGACGACCAATATCTTTTGGAAACAAATTAAATGTTAAAAACCGTACTAAAACGTGTATTTCAAGCAAATGTATGCGAGATCGGAATTCAGCGTTTGCAAAAAGAGATTTTTAAAGAAAGATGTCCCTGCTGCAGAAATATCTTTACATCAAACTGCAATTAAACAATCCCATGATATCATGCAGGGTTTCAAAAAAGTGACTGCAAATATAAATCTACAACAAACAGGTGCGCTTGTCGTAAAAACCAATTCTATGCAATTTAAAGCATCACTGATCTTTAAATTGCTCTAATAAGTAAACATAATTTTTTCGCGTGTCTCGCAAATTCGTTTCCTTATTGTAATAATGTTAAACCATTTGATTCTTTGTATTCCAGTTTTTCAATTGACTGATGAATAATTCTATGAGCTAATTGTTTGCTTGACTGTATTAACGAGATTCTTTGTATTGTTTTTCAATTCATTAATTCTACCAACCACTGGGTGTAGCTAGTCCCGATTGGGCCCTATATCGAAGATTCCTTAGGCCTTCTACGCCCCTGCTATCAACTAATGTGTCAATTGTTCGACTGAATCAACTCGATTCTTTAGATATTTTTTAAAAAATCAGTATAAGCGTACAAAAAACGTTGCTGTTCCACCAAAGATCTCATTTTCGGTTTAATGAGTGCCTAGTAGAGAAGTGGCCAACCCACGTGACCTTGCGAGCCACTTCGGAGAAAAGCATTATAATCTCGCGCGCGGGCGCATATAAAATTATATTCGATTTTGATCAATAACCAGCATTTATTGTTGCGAAAATTTAAAACTGAATGAATTACCGATTTCATTATTTTTAATGTAAACAAACAGATAATATAATATTAATAATGCGATTATCCAATAATGTTTAATTTATTAGATATTTGCTTTGTTTTCTCAACTCTCGCTTATTTTTTGCAAATCTATCTCAAAATGCGCATGTTAGCACATAATTGATTTTGCAGGTTTTCGTCCTTCAAGTTTGAGTACGATTTATATTTTGTAAACTTCATTTTCGACAGAAACAGATTCGCAGGTGTAGGTTAATCCAAAAGCGCTCACGATATTTTGCGGTAGATCCCTCAAATTGGAAAATTTTTGAAATGCTGCAATGTAATACTGCCAACTTTTAAGTATGTATAAAAACAGAAGTAATGTGAAAAATAGAAACAGTCATGTGTGGGACTTATTTAACACCCTAAACTAAAAACAAAAATATTGCACAAAACATTCGTATTTTGTTAAGTTATAATGAATCTCTCAGGCTGAATGCGGCCCTCCGGTTGCCCCCCCCCGACCTAGTAGGTAATGTACAGATTATTAAGTTCATTCGAGAATCGAAACAATTTTCCGGACTTCAACGGATCAGCCTAGTTAATTTGTAGATTAACTCATTTCTGCACTTAAGCCGTAACATATACATTGGTTACCTGTATATTTTTGATGTGTAACATCTTTTCTCTCGGTTGCTGGATATTTGTTGGAGTGATTTCGTGAAAAAGGACGGAAATACGTAACAGGAAGTCGGGGGAAGCGCGCGCTGTTTGATTTGACCAATTCAGCGCCTTGGGGGTCTCTTCGCGGGGTCCAACTGTAGTAGCAATTAAGACTCCCGCCTAATAAATACTAAATAAATACTACCGCAAGGTTAGTATTTATTTTTCTTTTATCTACTTGCATTTTGCGTATTTTACTTCCTTTCATGAAACCAATTAATTGTATGGCTATTGCATCTGCTCTAATATTTGACTCTAAAATACAGTTTTCTACAAAATGCCTGAAATTCGTTCATACCCTATATATTGTTACTTAGTATTAATTTTTAAATATTTCTCTGAAAGTTTTTATTTCTATTACATTTCGCTATGTTTAAAATGTATTCGCACTATAACATCTTAACAATTTAATACAAGTAATTAAATTTGTTTGGCAAAAATGTATTTATCCTTGTAATTCGGTAATCGAATCTGTTCTAAGATGTGGGGGGGGGGATGTGTCCGCTCAGCCCACGAAATGTGTCCGCTCCTGCCACACACACACACACACGCCACCTTCTCTAATATTTCGAATTTTTAAGCATGCGCTTGACGGTGTCTCTTCGCTAGCCTCGTCTGGGGGTCCAACTGTAGTAGCAATTAAGACTCCCATCTACCGAACATACCAGCAAGTCTATTAGACTTAATCCAGAATAAACTTGTGATTCTTACGCTCAAATGTCAAAGTCCCAGGGCTCGTTGTGTGTGAAATTTGAGGATACATTTATATATGTGTAAACTATATATTAATAATTATATTTCCTGTTAAGCGTCTGACAAAGCTCATCATTCTTAAAAAAAAAATAGAAGTAATATGGAATTATTTGAATAAAAATTTCAGTGCTTATCATTTTCATACTTTGAGGTTAATTCCTGTCACTGTCAATATAATATTTTTAATTGTGATTAAAAAATATTTCTCGATTAAAAAAAACTAACTAATTAAGTAAACGGGTATTTTTGATTTTCTCTAATACTTCTAATTTTTAAGCATGCGCTTGATGGCGTCTCTTCGCTACCCTCATCTGGGGGTCCAACTGTAGTAGCAATTAAGACGCCCGCCTACCGCACATACCAGCAGGTCTTGTCATTTTGATGGTCGCATACATTTCTCTGAATCAAACAGTTAAAAAAATTAAAGATTTCCTGCATTTTGTACTTTTACCGTATACCGAAGGTGGTTCTGCTCTTTTTTTTTAAAAAAAACCATCACTCGCTTCCAATGAAATTGAGGTGATTTTAACGTTTTCAGTTTGCCAGAAGCTGAGCTGCTCATAGCTTTTCTGAAAGATGAACTCAAGCTCGAAATGAACACTAATCAAAATGTTTCGACAACTAACAATGGTACTGTTATTGACGCAGTTTTTGAACGATTTTTAAATACTTTGAAATCACAAGTATGTGTCATACTTTAGTTTTCATAAATCTATTGTCTCCGCTCTTCCCAAAATTGAACAATAAATATTTGATAAAAACTGCATTACTCCTTGTGTTAATTAAATAAAATTTTCATTAAAGATATAATTATTCGATAGAAAATTATTTCCAGTCGTAACTGATTCATTTCTTTCAGGATTAAAGTCACTTGCGTATTTACTGTGATAACAAGTCAGATGTTACACATCATATGCGACTACTGCAAGACTCGTTTCTTTTTTTTCTTCTGTGTGTTTAACTTTTTCAACATAGCATAAAATGTAGACAGATTTATATATTAAGGTTTAAAGAAAAAATTTTTTAGACTAAATTATATGAACATAGTTATTTCTTATTTTATTTATTCTTCATTCGATATCTCTGGATCTGAAACTTTTTTCTGTAATAAATTAGATTTGATGCAGAACCAATGCAAATCAATGTTTTTATTCTGTATTACCTTTCACGTAAATCTACAGATAAAAATTTAAAGAGGATTACATGTTCAGTGTCTTTTTAGAATCAATGATTTAATGTAAAATCAAAATTGTCTGCAGAAATAGCATAGATATGAAGCATTCATTTTAAATATTGAATACATTTTGAACAATAACATGTTGCAACATTACTAACAATGTTAACAGAAAGACACCGATTATTTTCAAGTAAATATATATTTACAAAGAAGAATTAAAAATGTTAGCATATTTTCAAAATAAATTGTTAATTATTTATTAAATACTTTACTTCTATATAAGAAAATTATAAAGCCTTACTTTATTTTGGTGCCAGATCTTATTTTTTATTATTTTATCTGATCAATCCAATAATGGTAACAAATGAAAGCTTTTCAATTCTTACTTAAATTCATTCAGTCCTCCGAAATTTCCCAAAGGATTTTTTTTACAAGATAATTTAAAATGAAAAGTCATAGTAAATTTCTATATATATATACTGTCTGCCTAACAATTTAATACCTAAATATTTAATGAGAATAAAAAACTTAACATTAACAAGAAAACATGTACTACTGTTCATCAAATTTAATATGTGCTCACAGTTATAACTTACAATCAACATATTTTTAAAAAAGATGTTTATTTTTGTAATTGGATAGAAATAATAAATACACTATATATATTGTCAAAATAACGAATTTGGTAAACTTATAAAAATCCTTGACAGGTTCAAAAAGTTGTCTATAGGACAACTTGTCAAATAATTTTGCACAACTCAATTTATTAAAGTTGTTTTCAAAGTAAAACCTTTAGTTAAAACAGTATCCTATAAATAATTAAAAAAATTAACCTGTACCATCCGATTTAAGATTACTAATAAACTTTATATAGGGGATTCATCGTTAATAAATCTTTTAAGTTAAATAAATGCATAAATTACTGATCTCAATTTAGGTTATCAATTTGGTTTGTAATGGAGTAACATTTTCCTTTATTCCTATTTCCTACAAATTTCAACTTTTAAAATTTTCAATGTGAAACTAAATTTTTGAAAGATTGATTTTTATTTTATCTATTAATGTTCATCAGAAAAGTATCTGGTCTATTCAGCACTTTAGGTGTTAGCCGAAACTCAATATCTTTATGTGTTAGAGGAAACCTGTGCACCTAGGGCCACTTTTTTCAATGCAACAAAAACAGAGCCACAGGACTCTTAAAAATGTGAAACTGATATGCACTCATCATTATACTAACTACCATCCAATTGGACTTAATACAAGTACTTAAAATAACATTCTGAAAAATAAAAGGTTTTTAAAAAAATTTCATGAATGGCCCGATTATATTGTACCTAGGGCGAACAGTTGCTGCACCCAGGACCTTTCCCTGGAAGTTTTTCTATTGATTACAGAGTGAAACCCAACATTACACACATGAATTTAATAAAAGAAACAATATCAGCTAATACATTTGATTTATCATGTAACTATTTAAATTGAGATATGCCAAATTATTAATGAATTCAATGCATTTTCATTTAACATAGTTTAAAAAACTGGTTCCAAAAGTGAGCTGCATACATTGTCACTCTGAAGCACCAACAGATTGTGGCTTGGACAATTTGAGCACAATATTTCTGTTGTCAATTTCATAAGTTTCTTCTTTAAAATAAAATGTGAATTTGCAATATTCTTCAGAAATTTAACACTAGTGTGTTCTTTAACATTTGTTATTTCTGCCATATAAAAATGTTCAGTTTTTTTTCCCTTGTATTTTTGTTCAACAAAAATCCTCCTTTCCAATAGTATCCCTTACATCAGCTACAGTAGAATTTGCATCATCAGTGAAATGAGAATCTTCAATATCTGATAATTCTTTAGATGAAGCTACCTCAATTTCGAACTATGGTTTTTTCACAAGTTCTTTTTCTTTTTTGTGGCCCTTTTAATTGCATGATGTTTTACTGGAGTATCAGTCAAAATTTACAACAGAATTTCATGAAACCTACAGAAGTATTTGCAGTGAAAAAAAGAAACATTGCAATTAAAAAAAACTTAATATTCAAAACTTAAATAAAATATTTTACTATACACGTGAAAACGTGTTAACAATTTTCACTAAGAATTTTACTGCTAATAATATACAGTAACTTAAAAATGCTAGAAATAGACAAGATATTTTTTTAAAGATATTTAGATTTAATAATTTAATGCTATTCACCAAATTTTACAAAACTTGAAAATACAATTTCCAAATTTATTCACTATTTGTAAACATCTGTGTATATAAATTGTTACATATAAATCATATTCTTTAAATACTATTATTCCTCTCTATGAGACAACCATTTAGTCAACTCTACGTGCTAGTATACAGCTGCAGACAGTTCAACATCAATAATTGGGTAAATAAATAATCAATGTCCTCTTATGAATTTTCTGGTGAGCAATAATAGATAGTATAGCATTCTCACTGAAATCCATAGTCTTTTAAATAGCAACCAAACAGTTGAATAAATACAGATTGATAGAATGCATTAGCTCTGTATGTATGCCAGACCTGGAAAAAAAGAGAAACAGGTTCCCTCTACTTAACCCCTAAAGTGTTGGGGGGGTGTATGCACTTCCTGCTCAGTTTGTGTGTTTAGTGCCCTGGACATGTATACTCTCCTCTCAAAGATGAATTTTTGCATTGTGTTGCTCTGTTTAAAACTAGTCCCATAGTTTTGGAATACAATAAAATGACCTTGACAGAGCTTCTAAAGAATTTTTATTTCAGAGAATAGGTGAGGAAGCAGTTTGAAAGGGTATATTCCAGGAAAAAGGAAATTCATAGCTAAGCAGTTTTTCAGTACCATTAACATCTTCTTGGAAAGGTGTAATGCAAAAGTGTGTTGATTGTACAAGGGAAAATATTCAACATGAATCTGGCTATCAATGCGATGCCGGTTTATGTGCTCATCAATGTTTCAGGATATATCACACAACCAGATCAGATGCTTCTTATCGCATTCCAACACTGAAATTTTGACATTAAGGAAACATTTAGTTTGAAGAAAAATTAAAAATTATACAGTGATGAAAAACTAAATTTAAAACAAAAAATCATTGTTTACAATCTATTTATCAACAGCCAAAAGATACATTAAAGTTATCCATAAAAGATAGAATTGGCTCAAAAAAGGAAACGACTCACTAAACAAGAAAGAATAAAAATGCAATTTATCCCCAAACAAAATCTAAAGAATTTTTTCCCATGCTGACACAAAAAAAAAGTAGCAACATAAAATTAAGCATGAGGGGAAATTACATTCAAATATCTATATAATATATATATAGAACAAAGTTTTATGGTATATACAAGAAGCAAGTTTGAAATTCTAATTAAAGTTTTTCTAGTAAAAAAAATTAGTTGAAAGATATTTTATAAGCTCTTTTACATTTAAAATTCATAATTTTATACCATTGCAATACTGATTATGATACAATAATATATATAATCATTAATAAAAAACCTTAATATAATTTAAAATAATATTTATTCTATCAGAGTACTAAGATTTTACATTAACTGATTCTAAAATTATACACCACACTATAAACTTGAAAAATTTAATAGCAAGTTACTTTGAGTTTACATATATATATATATATATGACAATTCCAGTATAGATAAAATAAGCATGAATAAATATACAGATTCACAAGGAAAGCAATAAGAGAATTTCAGAAAAGATCAAATGCAAAAGCTTCAAAGTAACAAATTCAAAAATTAGTACACGTTTTACAAGATTTAACTTCTGAAATCGTATATTTATCAAAACTAATCATAAAGAAAATTAAAATCCAGAAACAAAGTGTTTATAATATTTAGAGGGAGGAATTTTGCAACCCTACAATTTCTTTGGTGCCAAAAAAAGGCATAAGTTTCAATATACGGACTTTTTTTTGGCTCTTCGTTCGGGCGATTCTTTATGCGCCAGATCATGGCTACCCGGTCCCCCCCCCCCCGTTTTCGGGCCGGGTTCCGCGGGCTTTACGTTTTATGGCTGATTTTTCAATCAATACCAATAATTTAGTTTTATGGAGGTTTTTCCAATCAGAGCGGTTTTTTTTTTAGAAGAGAACTTTCTAGAACAATTTTAGTTTCTATGGGATTCTTTCCTACATCCTTCTTTTCCTCTTGGATTTTCCGACTGTTCAGACATAGATATTCCCGGACAAGAAATCACTGTGCCTTATTTCCTATTATTTCTTAATATTCATAAATATTCATTTAATATAATTTATATTTAATATTTATTAAAGTTTATTTTTAATTATTGAAAATATCCTTTCATTATTAGGTTGTATTTCAATTCCTTTGTTACCTCGCTTCTTATTTCTCTTGCTGCATATTTATTAATTATATTTAATTCATTTTTAATAAAATAATAATTAACTACTTACATTTAGTTCTATAAAAATTTGTCCTCCCACTACTTTTTTAGATTAATATTTATGTAGGAATTATCTCTCCTATTCTTAGCCTTTTTCTAAGTTAGAAAGAATCCCGCCATTCATTTTCGTACCAAGATGGCGACGGAGGGGAGGGGTGAGGCAAACTTAGATCGAAGACGGGAACTTCACAAAAATTGTTGTTTGGGGGGAGGGGATAAGTACCGCGGCGTTTCGTGGCGGCTAAGGGGGAAATGCAATCCTGTGCTTCCCTTGGCGACTGCTGTCGCCGAAAAAACATTTGGCGATTTTTCAAAAAAGTCCGTATATCGAATTAGTTAAAGGATGGCATTAAAAATAATGCAAAAACTAAAATTCTAGAAGAATTTTTTTGAAAATATCACTTTATTATATATCCCATTAATAAATTCTCATATTCTTATGAAGTATTTTTTAAATGATGAAACATTAAGTTGTTGCAACTAAAAACAAATCTTTCGAGTCTAAAATCAATTAAATGTAAATGACAGCATATTAACCAGAAAAAAAATTCCATCAAACAGATAAACAAATTTGCCACAGAAATATGATACAAAATGTGAAAAAAAGGTTTTTGTTGTTTCAAAAGGCTTAATTTTGATCAAATATGTATTGAACTAGAAAGGAGAGGGAACTTTTCCGTTTCGCCGGGGCAAGCGCTTAAGTTCCCAGAAATGATAAAACGAACGACAAATGAAATATTCCCGCTGGTAACACCCCCCCCCCCATTATATTTTCAAAACAAGTTGGTCTTTTCTTATCAGAAACATCTTTTTCATAATACATCAAAAATGGATGGGAAACCAATAAGAATATATTTGATGTGTATATAGTGTGCTGTCGCTAATAACGCTAACTTGGCGGGATTTATGCAGGTAAAACGGAAAAGTTCCGAGGTGAGAGCAACATCAGATAAAAAATGTAAAAACCATCGACTTATTTATGTGAATATAAATATCAACAAAGCGAAATTTTCAATACAGAACAAAATTTTCTCCAAAATTTAATTGGTCTAATTGACAAAAATATGTATATAAAAAATATCTAGAAATATTTTTGAAAAAAATCCATTATAGCAAACTGACTATAACAGTAAAGGTCATAAGAATATTAGCCCTTTTACTTGAATGAGAAAGATCATAATACATTATCCTGACTGAAAATTTTCAGGATCACATTTTCAAAAAAGCAAATACATAAAATATTTCGATTCTAGAGTAATAAAATACATCCACTCTACAAAAAAGGAATATTGATAATCAATTCAAAATATCAATCAATAAAAAAAAAAACATTTAAAATTAATTTTAACAAGAAAAGCCAATATCACTGCATTTTTTTTTTTAGGTACCCATGTTCTTTATGCTTCTTTACCGTTCAATACTCACGCAACCGTAAAAAATGTTAAAATGGAAGGGAAAAAAAAAAGAATTTTCTTTTGACATTTGCCGATTAAGTTATGATTTAAAAAGCTGTTTATTCAAAAACAGATTAAAATTCGAATTTCAAAATGCGTGGATAGATAAGCTTACAAAAAATTAATACATATTCGTCATAACAACAGCATTGAAAACATTTCCATAACTACAATTCGCAAACAAGAACTGGAAATTGAATTACTATAAAAAATCCCGTAAACTTTACCATTTACGCAATCCATAAATTTTATAAGCGATCAATGAAAATGACGTAATCAACATTGCGAAGAGTATACTCCCCATTAGCCAGCTACAGTCCAAATTATGACACAAAAATTACCAAAGAAACAATGTCAGCAACGACATATAATCTTTTCCTGCATGTATGACTCATCTTAAATAATTTTTTAATTTCTGCTTTCTCAAAACGCAATCCTAGACTTCCAAGAATAATTTAGAAATAAACAATACAGACGTAGTTTATGAAGGGCGTGTTTAACAACAACGTCATGCGCGAAGAATGAATTTCGACTTTCTTCTGCGCACAGCTTTTGAACCTGCTGAGATATAATTGAAAAGTATACATGCACTTAATTGCAAGACAATACGAGTGAAACACGGAATAATTTAAGCTAGAAACATAGAATCATACCAATAAATCACAATAAATAACTTAAAACATACGTATAAATGAGAAAATTGCTTACTGTACCTTCTCAACAATACAAGTCATAGTTTATCAATGAGAGAAAAGTTTGATGATGAAATAAGTATTTAATATTAAAATTAGAAACATATATGTATCTTTGTCTGAAATAGCCCGTTGTGAAGCTGTAATACTGAGTACCTCTGATACAACCAAATCAAAGGAAGTCGTTAAATAGAGAGAACTTTTTTACGTGAGTAAAGGGGAAGGAAGGAGGGGGATGACATGAGTAAAGGGGAAGGAAAGAGGGGGATGACATTCTGCAGGGTTACAGAGTAAAGCAATTTTCTCGCCAATATCGGCGCTTGCTTTGAATACGATGCCAAACATTTCATTCTCTCCGTTGACGTAGACGTATTCGCACGGTGTAAGCTGGCTTCTTGTGGAAAGTATATTGGATAGATATAAAACTATCTATTATAACCATCTTTTTCGAAATTGCAAGTTTAGAGACATGCTACAAATTTTTTTAAATTATTGATTTGTTCAATATTTTTTAAATAAAAAGTTGAATTATGTAATTGTATGGTAAGTAATACGATTACGAGCAGAAAGCGCTCACATTCTTGTTTATGACTGTTTTTTGAAAAAAGCTCCGGGTTTTTAACAAATTTAAATTTAAATAATACGATTGATTACTCATGACCTGAAATTCCAAAAGGTTATGAATAAGTATTTCAAATAAAACCAAGAAGTGATTTAGAGGCGATCTTTCAAAAATGTAATTACTGTAAGTCGAAAGGGTAAGTAATTTGATACAGAATAAAAAGCGTTTATTAAAGTGATTTGTGTGTGAAATGCTTGTTTTCATATTAAATTTTCTGCACTACGGAATACAATGTTTAATTAATTTTATACACATTGTGCTAATAAATATTCATTGATTATATTTTTATTAAATCGATTATTTGTTTCGCTCATTCTGTGGATCATCAAATTAAAGTTTAATCGTAAATACTTGTTTTATTAACACACCAATTCACTCTGACAATGAATCCAGTTTCTCTGGTATTTTTAATACAATCCGAAAATTTTTAAAAGCTTAGTAAAAAAAAAAAAAATTGACTAAATATTCTGTGTAAAAATAAAAGAGCAAAATTAACTAGTAACAATATTTTTTCTCACACTTGAAAGCTAAATCAGATTATAAAATAACTCATTTTCAAACAAAAATTAGTATATCCTACCATAGTATAATCATATCTATACATATAATGTATAAACTCGACCCAATTCGTTTCCATATTTATGCCGAATGAAAAGAGGATTTCATTACATATTACTGCTAAATGCATATTTGAGTAAGCGATTCATTTTTTTTTTTTTTACCAAATGAAATTGGATTTTGAACTAGTCAACAATTTAATTACATACTGTCTGTGACAAAGTTTTTAATTAGATGGAATAAAAATCCTAAATGTTACAAGCTATGTCTAATTTGCAATAAGTTTTCTTATAAAAAGAAAGATAAAAATTTAAAATGTAAGAATTCTCGTTTGATAAGAAACCATGCGATACTATCTTATGGTTTCCTTTACTAAAATAACTATATTGAATGCCGAATTAAAAATAAATTCCCTTATTTAAATGCGTACAAAATGAGCGAAAAGGTTGATTGAAATATTTTTTACCTTATCAACAGTAGAAACTACAATTTCACACAGTTATTTCGTGACAATAAATTATTTTAAATAATATGAAAAAATTAAGTCGATTCCTACTTTGAATGGATGAATAGGAAGTATTTTATTAACGGGAGTTGAAAATTTTAAGTTAATATATATAAATAAATATGTATATACATAGGGAGAGAGTGAACTAATAGTAGTAATAAAAGGGATGCATTTCTCTATGTTAAAAATCATACGGCCAATTATTAAAAGCTTTTATTTAACTTACAATGTATGTATGTATGTATGTATGTAATTTGTTCGGGTGGAATCTTGCAACTCACTTTTGAAGCTGATATGTTCCTCCCATTGAGCTGAAATTTTGTATAAATTTTTTGGATGACAATGCATGTTTTGACCATTTATATTCCGATATTGCAATTAATTAAAAATATTATGAAGTTTTGGGCGCCAACTTGGATATATCTGCATTGTTGTAATAATTTTATTGTTACAACAATAACAAAAGTTGGCGTCGAAAATCGGTTTTCAGCCAAACTGGAATTTCATAACGTTGCGCTATTGACAGTATTAATTAACTTTGTCTAAAAAATAATTACATTTCTACAACTTAAAAATAATCTAATTTCTACAACGTATGCAATTTTTTTACAAATTTCTATCTATTTTCTTGGATTTAAATTCAAAACAAAAAAGTAGAGCTATTTTTCAAGTAGATTCGTACATTGTATACCTTTCTCAACGCTGCCAAGTTAAACTGAGATGGAGTATTGAAGAAATTCTTTAAATAATTTATCTAACTTTAATCTATGAAACTCAGACAAAAAATAATTACAGAATCGGAAAGATCATTTTTTTATGTATCTTACCCATCAAAAATGAATCCGCTAGGAAAACAACAAGAGAAAAATATTATCTAGAAATGCAATATATTTTCGATTAAAAAATAGTTTTATAATAAAATGAAGGAATTTTTTAAAGAAATTTTCTAATTTTAAGCCTACAAGTAATTTAAATATACCTCATTTTATCACCAGTAATCTAAACACACACTACGACATGGGCCCTTAAATTTAATTACAAATATAATCTGTTAATTTTATTTGAATTTAATTATTGACTTTTTCAAAATCAAGTTTCTAAAGATGACCTGAGCAATTAAAAAAATAGATTCTTACGTAGAAGATATTCAATGTCCAGCAAAAAATTATCATTATTTGATAAAACTTTCTTTTTTGATTACAACATGCGTTTTGAGTCTTAAGCATTTTATTGATTAATACAAATATTTAAATGCCTTTTGAAGTTTTTTAATAAATAACTAAAATTTTTTTCTAATATGTTAGAGAAATCCCTTATCTTCAAAATATTTCAAATAAATAATATATTCTTTGAGTTTTTCAAAAATAGTCAAAATTTTAATTAAACATTTAATAACTTTGTCATTTATGAAGATAATCTCACTAAACCTTTTTTTTCGTATGTAGAACAATGTTACCCAAAATCTGCACGAAGATTGAAAAAATTGCTTAAAAATTACGGATTTAAAAAAAATGTGTTTTTAGTCTAATACCTCCTTTTGCGAGAATTAATTCAGCTAAACCAGGGATGGCGAATCAGCGTTCAATGAGTTGAACAGGCTGAGAAACCTGTCCAGCGATAACTAAAAAGTAAAAAATAAATTAAAAGTAAAAAAACTTTTTTAAGAACAAGCTTTTATTTAAACGCGCTAAAAAGAATAAAAAAAATAAACTTTTCCTTTAAAATTTTTTTTACTATCAACTTATAACGTCATTACACAATTTATATGATATAAAAGCTTGTCGCGAGATTTACCTGTGTAGATAAACAAGTAAAATAAATAACTTGACCTGATTGATTTTAGTTTTTAAAAATTCAAACTAAGTAAATAAGAGTACTTAAATATTGCGACAAGCTTTTATATCATATAAATTGTGTAATGACGTTATAAGTTGATAGTAAAAAAAGTTTTAAAGGAAAAGTTTATTTTATTCTTTTTAGCGCGTTTAAATAAAAGCTTGTTCTTAATAAAGTTTTTTTACTTTTAATTTATTTACAAATTACTAAGAGCATTTCTAAATTTATTTTTATTTAAGTCTTTAAAAATACAAAGCATATGTTTTTTTAAAAAAAGTGGTCAGAATTTTTACAAGATTTTCCTGTCGTAAATTTATATCCTTTCCAATTTAAAAAGAGTTTATCCATAGAAATGTATCTAATTATAAAACTGATTTTATTTCTAAGCATGACCTGTGCCCCGCCCACTCTCAGACTACATTTTCTCATGCTTTTTTGAGTTCTTAAAAGAGCTTTTTATTAATTTTAATTTAATTTTTTAGCTATTTAATGTAATTTTCTATTATTTATTATTTTCTAAATTCAATAATTTTTTTACAATGGGCATTGGTAGAAATTTTTACAGTCATCTAAAGATCCCTGAAAGGAGATTTAGAGTCCGACAGGACTAGGTGCTCCAAGCAACATTTGCCAATGATAAGCATGACCCTAAAATTTTAAAACACATTTTAACTTTATGAAACACACTTTTTAAATAAATGGAGATCATACTTGAATTCCTGTTTAATTTAATTATCAAGTTCCAACCCTTCAAGCTTTTTCTGTTTCGTAAATCTTCAAAACATACACATACTTTGAAAATAGTTTATTTGTTCTTCAATATTTATTGTATTTCTTCTATTTTTTATTCTTCCATGTTCATTTTAATAGATTCTGAAATTTAAAAAAAAAAACTACTTTTGAATCAAAGATAATATTGAATCCCCTAGTGTAGATCCATTACTTCTCATTCTATGTTAAATGCAGTTAATTGTGCCAATTCTAGTTCATAATGAAGTAAAAAAATTTGGTAAAGCTATTAATATCGCAAAATGTGTGATGACACAGATAATTTCTATCAAATTTCAACTATAACATTTTTTTTTTTTTTTTGTTGAAATAAAAGAAAATTTGATCTCATAAATAATTGCATTATACATTCACATGTATATATATATACATGTATAAAAACAAACTTTTTAAAGAAGCATGCAGTAACCAAATATCATTACACCTATAACGTATATGAAACTGGAACTCTGGTACAACACATAAATTTTTACAAATTTGGTAAATTTTTGCAAAAATTACATATTTTTTTTAACATATTTTATACAACTGATAACATATACGAGTACATTTGTTATTTTGAAATGAGACAAACTAAAATATAGTTTACAATTAGAACATAATACATTGTTGACACATTGGGATATTGGTTGCTATATAAATAACACGGAAACAGTGGATTCGTAGATATGTGTTGCCTGAATTTCAATAGTATGCGACTGCATTAAATTTGATAAAACACCCTTTTCAATAGTTTGACCGAAAAAACCGAAGTTTATTTTGCTTATTTCACACAATTTTCATATTATTCTATTCTCTGTATTCTAATGATGGATTATATCTACTAAAAGCTGTATCATTGGCCGAGATTTATTTTTGTGGAAATTTAGTTAAGAAAGAAAAAATTAAGCATTATGTAACAAAATTTGTTTAAAACGTATAGAAAATGTATTTGATATAACATGACCATGATAAACCTGGTTCCCCATTTAATTAGTTGTAATCGTAAGGGGTATATCAGGATATTGATTCATAATAAAATAATTTCTGGTCGGAAAATTGGCTCAGTTCAAACTTCACAAGAAAGTAAAAGCTAATCTTTCTTTATAGCCTGTGTGACATATAGTCATTGACACTAGGAATAATCAAAGAGCTCCCTTCTCTCTCCTCTGATCTTTCGTAGAAATATAGAGGCTGATTACCGACATACAGCTGTGCGTGTCTTGAACATCGCCCCGGCAACCTTTGACACTACAAGGAACACTCCCTATTCTGCCCACATACCGGATGTAACCCGAGCCGTGTGCGATTTTCCCAAACACTAGAGAGGGTAGGGAGAAAGAAACCCCCCAGAGCGAAAGGGGATGCCAAAAAACTTCTCTCTCAAAACAACAGAATTTGGACTCTAATAATCTTATTACTAAATTAACTTAAAATGTAAATTTGCAAATAATAGCCTGATGTATTAAACTTAACATTTAAATTATTCAATATCACTCTACCGTAAAAGAGATGACATCTGCTTCGCTTTGCTTCTAAGGAGTAGGGGGGGGGGCATAACAAGAGGAACAAAGCATTCGTGAGGACATTCCCACACTGCACTCATTTCCTTCCACTTGATAATCTTTATTTCCTTAAAAAATAGTTTAGAAAAATTTCAGTTTTAAAGCTCATGGATATCAATCCTAATTAGTGATAGTCTAAAATAATACGATTTTTAATTTTTTATATCTGCAATACTTATGTGTGTTTTATGATTACATTATTTAAATCAGCTGATATACCAGCATTTCCTTTTTTAATCGATGCTATTTCTTTGCTCAAACATGAATGGGATTTTAAGCGCTATTTTTAACAAATTAGCTTATTTTTATATACATAAGGAATTGAGCAATATAATATGATCATGAAGTGTACATTGAAAAATTATTTAAAATAAACAACAAGTGTTTTTATAAGTTGTAGTAATATTTTTTGGGGGGATAGGTGGGAAGAGTTTGCACGGAACTAGTGATTTCTAACGTGTGTGTGCAACAAAGCATGTTTTTTTTTTTTGCTTGGATTATTTCGAATGCGACAATTATTTCTTGTTTAAGTCATTTTAATGTTGCCTAACTAGAAAACAAAAAAATGCTCACAATAAGTTTCAGGCTTGTATAAGTTAAAATTTGTTTAAAAATGCAAAAATTCCTTTATATGATAAAAAAAGATAAATTATAACTAATAATATACACTTATTCTAAAGATTATTAAGGCTGTAAAAAACATTTGCCACTTTGTAATAGAAAAGGGTAAAATTAAGAGAAAAGTTTGAAATAAGTATTAACACTAATTCTGATGCTATAAAATGTAATAAAAACTTTAAATATATATATTTATAGTTTTTTTAGATGACATTTCAGATTTTGAACAAAATGTTAGTTTTCAAAAACTCGCGTTAGATCTCACCTAATGTAAAACATTTTTAAAATGTTACGATGTTAATAAAAATTATAAGCAGATAAAAAATATATTATTTTAGGAATAATATTTTTTGATTATATACAAAATATAAATGATCAAATTAGAGAGAGTGAGAGAATATTAACGTCGCACTGATTAGCAACACGAGGGCTTTTGGCGATGGTCCGCGTAATTTTGAACCATGGTCAAGTGACGCGGACGACACCTGAGCTAGCACCCCCTCCCCTAACTACCACACCAACGTGGGACGTTTGAGCTCTCGACAGATTTTACGTGCATCGCTTCCCTACACGGTGGGTCTTTAGTGGTACTAGGATCGAACTCATGACACGCTAGCCATGATCCGATGCCTAGACCACTCGGCCACCGCGACCATGATCAAATTAGAAAAAGCATTTGAAAGTAAAGAATTTAATGTACAAAGAGCATATTAAGGAAGAAATGTTTTTTCCCCTTTAGTATGGGCAAATGATTATAATGAAAACAAATACTATCAATAGCGCACACAAAAAATTTTCAAGGGGGGAGTCCACGGTCGAAAGTCTTCCAACTCGTATCATACATCAAGACGACACCAATTGATTCTTCTGATTTTGTTAACAAAAAGCAGTAAAAAATAAATTATTAAACTAATAATTAGCATTAATTAATAAAATAAATTGTTAATTACAAGTACTTAATTAAATTTTACGTTATATATATACATAGGATTATCATCAATCGAAAAAAATCTCAAGGGCTTTGGGGAGTGTCCAGACCCCAGGACAACACCCTTGTGAGCGTCACTGAATACTATTATTGTACAACATATTATTAGCTTTATGGTGATATTCTAAAACCGTTCATAGAATTACACACACAAACGGTTGAATACCTCTAATAACTGGAGAGAGAGTGAATATTAACGTTTGAACCATGCCCAAAGGATGAGGACGACACCTTACCTGGCACCCCCTTGTCTTAATTTCCCTCCCACACCAATGGGAGGACGTTTGAGCCTCGACACATTTAACGTGCATCAGCCCCTCTACAAGGAGGCCAATAACTGGAGGATAAATATCATAATATTCTTTTGTTTTATGAATCATTTTTCAACTATGATCATGTTTAGTTTCTATACAGGTTGAGAAAACTACCAAATTTTCAATAAATATAGTTCCTTCTTTAAATTTGGATTCCGGCGGTTATTAATTTTCAAATTTTTTCATAATTACAAAATAAATCTTTACCTAATATATTCTTAGACTATTATAAAATTATTCATTAAGTTAATTTTTTTTTTTTTTTTTTAGAATCATTTATAGTTTTTGAGTGTTTTGTTCTATATATTTCTTTAATCAGTCTTTCCGTTTAAACTCTAAAACACTGGATGTACTTTTATAACTTAATTCCTATTTTCTAATACTGTTTTAAACTTTTATAATGAATAATATTTATTATGATATATGTATAATTTTATTAATGATTTACTTTGTTCAGATATACTTTTAGAAACTAATGAACTTGCTTTAGGAACTATTCGAATGGAATCATAATTTTTTGGATATTTTAAATAAACTTCTAATATGCATTTCGTTATAGAATTATCTGGTATTTTAGTTACATTTTCTACACATTTTTTCAATGATTTAAAACCAAAATATGGTAATTATTCAGAAATAGCCCAAACATATAAACTATTAGCATCTAAATACATTAAGTAGATGGATTCCAAATTTTTATCAGTATTTTTCATCTTCTATTTATTACTTGATTTTTATATCTGTTATAACATTGAGGTGTATGCACGCTAATTTCTTTTTAAAATCCTATCTTAATTATTTATAACTCTATTTCAGTTTTTTTTTTACATGGTATCTCAAAAAAAATCCAGGACCTGTAAA
The DNA here is from genome assembly GCA_019973975.1 of Trichonephila clavata. Lineage (NCBI taxonomy): Eukaryota > Metazoa > Arthropoda > Arachnida > Araneae > Nephilidae > Trichonephila > Trichonephila clavata. The sequence continues at coordinate 12,622 of BMAO01012677.1, read as the reverse complement.
ATATCAAGCAGGACTTAATTCCTTAATTTTCATATATTTCATCTCTGAAATGTTCAAAAAATGAAGTGAAATTAATTTTCAATTGAACCTTCATTTTTTTCCTTACTAGTTCCTACAAGTGTCATTTTATAGAGTTGTGATATGAAATGTTATAACTTTTTAAATAATTCAGTTATAATACGTCCAAATGTATTCTTATAACAGAAATATTCTTACACATTCCTTGTTTTAAGTCAATGAATATCTTATCTTTAAATAACTTTTCAGTGTGTTACTTGATCATTTCGGCTCCTTATGCGAAGTTTTCCTTTTCCAAATACTCCTTTTTAAAACTTGAGTTACTTCTCTCATTAATCCTTAATGGATTAACCTAAGCTATTGAACATGTTTATTATCGTCAGTATTCAGTTGATATTAGTATTATTCAATTTGTATACTTGCATATGAATTAAAATTTTATCATGTTGTTACGAAGTTTAAATTTTCCCCTTTCGAGTATGAAAATGATTTTAAAAAATTTCTTTTTTCTGATATTTAAATTTAGATAGATATGTTTATAGAGATTGTGTGCTTTGATAAAAATAAACTGACGTCAGAGGTCGCTGAAGTTTCATTTTCTTAAAATCTAAAACCCCCAAGATGACCGAGAAAAAGTGCAATGTTTACTCATCGTTTGTAGATGAAAGTGGATTTTGGTTTTTATTCATACTATTAGTTCACGGCATACGAAGCGCTATCTGTGTAATTAAGAGAGTAGAGTGTGTTATTGTGTTATAGCAATGCATGTATGAACTGTGTTTACGCAATCCCAATTACGCTGCCTGAACTGCGCATGCCCTGCAATTCCGATGCGAATGTAAAAAGAAGTTATGAGTAAAAATAAACGCCAGTCCACAAGAAACTGTTTGTGATTGTTGCATGAATATCGACTAAGAGAGAACCATAAGTATTGGCAGTGTTTGCAGCAATAAGCGTATTGTGCTAGAGATTCTTGAGTCTACTGCTTAAGTGTTGGAGTTATCGATACATACTAAATTAAAAAGATATTTAATAAAAAATATCAAACTTCAAGAACAGCAGTAGGAAAAGATGAATTAAAGATGAAAATCGTAATTTTTTTAAAAAAAAATGAAAACTGCAATATATTCAAAATTACGAGGCACGAACTCGTAATTTTGAATCATGGTCAAGTGACGAGGACGAGACCAGAGCTGGCACCTTCCTCTCCTAACTTCCATACCACACCAACGGGAGGACGTTTGAGCCTCGATATATTTAACCTGTATCGGCCCCCTCTGCGTTATGGATCTTCAGCGGTACCAGTACAAGTGTCGATTCATAATTTGAGTCCATTACCTTGACCTACAAGGCTACCGCAGCCCACTAAGTTTGTTGAAGACAATACAACTGCAATTAAAACTATATGTATCACTTTTAATCACTGACACAGATCAAAACCATTACTGAAGAAGAATGTATTAGTGAATGCTTAACTAAAACGGAAGAATTGCCATATGTACTCAATTTAAATCCCACTTTTTCCCAATGTTAATGCTGCTGAAAATCGGGTGGTTTAGATCAGGAAAGGATTTGTGAAGGGCATTTGGAGACAATTGCGGGGTCCGTGAAGTAATTAAAGTTTGTAATACTGATAAAAATGGGTAATTACGCTAAGCAGTAGTTCTCATTTCAAATTTATTTTAATTTCGTAAATTTGATATCGATAAAATTTTGCATGACTCATTTTCTGTAATTTGTTGAGGTATGGGGTGCTGGCTTAGTTTCAGATAAATACGGTATGCCCAGGCTACAGTAAAATTTTAGTGCAAGTTTAAAGTTGATTCTGTAGCATGGTGAGTGTCGAAGGAATTATAGTCAGGTCGAGTTATGTATTATGCGTAATGCCCATTATTTTGTCACTTTTGAAAATCTTCATGAAGTGTAAGTTATCATGAAAGTGGTGCGGTAGCGAGTGGTTTAGGCATCGGATCAGGCCAGCATGTGGGAGTTCAGAGCCAGTACTGACCCATGTGTGGGGAGCGATGCACGTAAATCTGTCGAGCTCAATCCTCTCTGGGTGTGATGTTGGTAGTTAGGAGGGTGCCGGCTCAGGGTGTCGTCCGCGTCTTGACTGTGGTTCAAGTACGCGGACCGTCACAACAGCCCTCGTGGCCAAGCTGAACAGGTGGGACGTTAATATTCATCACTCACTGTCCTTGAAAAGTGATTTTGTCTTGGCTTGATGAACACCTGTGACCATGTGTAAGGAGTTGCCAGATAAAAGTAAGCAAAAACATCAATAGTAATTTGATAGTAGGATTGTATTATTTCTTAGCAAGTACTGTACTTGGTATACTGGACATGTTTTAAAATTATAAACTATATTCGAGCACATGTGATTTATCGACAATTTGCTTCCTTTCTGGATGATATAGAATGTGAATTTACTAGTCAACATATTACATAGGCTCAATAGATTTTGATTCATAAAATGTTAAAACGATTTTAGTTGCTGGATGAAATGTTTCTTGGAAATAAAAGTATGAAGATGCTGAATTAAAGATGAACATTGGGTAAAGCACCTGACTTTCTCAGTTGATCTTGTATCAACTTACTTTAAACTTCAAGTCAAAATCTTTTGCTACAATGCTTTATTTGATAATATTAGCTTTTAAAACAAAATTGGCTACAAACAGAAGAAAACTTACCTCGCTTTTGAAAGCTTTGAAAATCTATTTATTAAATCCATAAATTAAAATTTACAGAATAGTCTCAAATTAAATTGTTCAAGTAGATTCGATCAGATGTTGTTTTATTTAAAATTTTGAATTACTATTCCGTTTTATTACTTCGCCTCTATCTATCGATATTATAATTGTTCAGGGAAAAGTTATAAATGAATTAATTGAAATCTATTGTGATTATTTGCTGAAACAAAATGTTTTGAAATTAGAACTCAAATGTTTGTATTCATATATGTAGATCAGTTTCTTAAAATATTATCATTTAAGAAACCGCATATAATAAACTAGTTCGAACACTTATTTATGCAACAACCATTTTCCTTTAAAATAACAGAAATTCAGAAGATCCTGGTTAAATGATCTGAACCTTTCAGATGATCAATATTTATCAACATTTTTAAAATTACATGAGTTCAACCTCATTTAACAAATTTTGGTAACACTTTGAGAAAATAAAATTCAATATTAACATTAGAGTGTATTTTGTATGGTAACTTTAATTTTTGTTTATTATAAACAATATAAAACAGCATACATAGTTTAAAAACAAAATAGAAATATTAAATGATTATGTATGCATGTATATAATATATTGAATTTTATAAATAGAATATAATGATTCTAAAATCTATTTTATTAAATTTTGAACATTACAGAAACATGCGGCCCTCAACTTAATAGGAGAAATAAGCTCATGGCTGATATCAAACAATTTTGTGACATGTACCAATGTATACCAAGCATCCAGTTTGTAGCGCGGGAGGTACTGGTAATCTGAAACTTGTGAAATAACCATCTCATAAAAATGAATGGTATCTGTACATTTTATTTAAACTATTACCTTGTATTCAATTCTGCCGCAAAACAAAGAGACACAGGAAAACCGTCTAATTTTGCATAGTTTGCTATCAGTTTGAAAATAACAACTAGTTTATCTTTTCGAGAATGAATGGGACTATTTACAAATTTGTGTTTTAAATGCCACAGCCTAAAAGTACGACACATGTTGTATAAAATGTGAAATGAATAATCAATTGAAGGCAATTTTATAGCTATATTTCATTCTCAATTAATCTTTAAATCACTTTAAATAACTTCGAAAATTTGAATTGGTCAGTTCTTGTTTCTAGTTTCTAAAATTTATTAAATTTGTCAAAGCTAATTTTAATTTAATTTGGATATCGATGTCCAGAAATTGCATCTACTTAGAAGATTTATCATTGTGAACATTGAAGAGGAAAAGTTTTATTAAATGGTAGAAACTAAGAGTTATGTTGAATAAATATTATCGATAATTAACTTGAACGTGTGTAGTGTGATGTTAATAGTCAGAACAGTTAAGTATTGAAACATCAGTTATGGTAGTCTTTTTCAATTGTCAAGTCTTCTTCATTTGACTCAAAATGTAGCATTAATTAACTATCAATTATAATCATGCTCTGTATATAAGATGAACCAGTGACTTTAAGACTAATTAATAACATTCATGGAAGACTAGTTATAATTCTAGCTCTTAGGTGAAAATAATAACAGCTGCATTCCAGTTAAATAAATAATTAATTCCTGTTATGAGATGAAATAACAGTTAATTCTTCTTATAATTTAACGAATCGGATATACATGGCCTTACATAAACTATCATAATTTCGATCGAGCTGTTGAATTTATGGTCATGAATTTATCATGCAATTCGGAATCCTAAATGTGACACCAATGGCCGTCTGCTGTACCATACAGTAGTCTCAATCGGCGAGCTACTATATAAATGACTAGTCTTGTGTGGTAATTATGACAAGAAATAGGTAAATTTGTTTCTTTATGTGGTCATGAGTTAGGGATTTTAAAGTCTGAATCGGCCAATTGAAATATTAAAAACCCAAAAACCAGATTTTACAGTTACAATTTTCTTTAATATTCAAAAGTAGTTCAAAAATTCTCAGTTCTTAAGAAAACATCAAGCTGCATGGACAGAAAATCAGTAAATGTTTTAGAAGTTCAGTTAATTTAGGCAAAAATTTTGAGTGCTATTTAACAAAGAATAAGACAGGTGCTTTTTGGTTACTGTAAAGAGCCTGATTAGAGGCCAATATTTCAATTGTGATTCAAATTGGCTCATCTTTTCAATTTCGTATAAGGATAAATAATATGAAAGTATTATTCTAGTTACCAGTTAATTTATTATACATTATTGTAAGTTGTAAAATTGTTTTATTTGGTTATAAATATATTATCAGATTACTGAAGGTTTAATTTACAGGTGAAGCAATTTTATAACAGAATAATTTAAAAGTTTAGTGGGAATACATGTTTAGAATGAATAATTTATCAGTTGCTTCTTTTTACAAGGCAATTCTATCCTTAACCTTTTTATATGCAGTTGTTTTCCTCAATGAAAAATTGTTATAACTCACATACTATCATGAAGAACATCTTTTCTTTTCAAAATCGTTGCATAAATATAATAGTCAATATGATTTTATTTTCAAGGACCAATATCACTTTTATTATCATAAACAACTTTTATTTACTAAGACGTCTTAAAACAAAATAATTTAAAATTTAAATAGTTTATGATTTTGGATTAACAAGGAAAGTTTGCATTTTTAAATATACCAAAAAGATAATCCTAAAGAAAATCATGTAACGATATAGTAGCTAGATCGAACTTAGTTTCATAAACTTTCATGCCCCTTAGTTATCAATAAAATAACTGGATCGAGATTTGATATTACATTGGCACATTATTAACAATATTAGCATATGAAATTTATGAAAATTTAAATTCAAAAGATAATTAATATTGTGCTATAGTTTTATATTCCTTAGATTGGGTTGGTCATTCTTTGGTAGTCACAGTCCCCCTCCTCTTCCACAAATGTTCCTGCTTTTAGCACGTTTTCACGTAGTGTAAAAAGCGCTAATGGACATAATTCGATCTTCGTTCCTTATTTGTTTGTACCTTTTCCTCAAATGATAACATAAATTGACCTCGGGTTTTCGGCATTTGGTCGCATTTATTGCCCTGAAGAACCAGATCTTATTTAAGATTTAATCATTTTAAATTTTGAAATTTTAAAGTATAAGGTACACTAACTTTCTGTTAGTAAAGTTCATTAGTTTGTGCAAAATGTAATGTGAAAAGCAGTGCTAATATTACTTGGCCATGCCAATAGTTGATATCTTGTTTTCTCACCTCTTTTTGGTGTAATCACTTGATGTATTCATATTTTGCAGCTTCCTGGTTCTTTCTTTAACAATTTTGTCTTTCAGTTAATTTCCTGTTTTCTTTTATTTTATTTATTCTTTTGTAGTGCCATCTCAATAAAATTCAATAATCTATCTCCCTCCCCCTTTTCCTCTCTCTTTATTTATTTATTCATTTCCTGCTATCTTTTTGTCTTCTTTAAAAATGATTGGGGGAGGAGATCATTGAAAAAGTAATCCTCCTTCAGGATGAATCAATTTTCTTTTTCTGACTTCAGAACCAAATGGCGGAAAATATCAGCAAGTGGTGTCATCAACTGAAAATTGATTCAAAACTTTTAATCTGTAATTATTTATCTTCTTGTTTTTATCTATGTGTTGTTTGTTTATATAATTTTATTATTTCTTTTGTATTTATACAAAAGTTAGGTATTTAAAATGAAACTTTGATTTTGTGCAGGTGGACGTGGTGGTTGAGCTTGAGGGATGGTTGTATCTAGGCCCTCACAGGGTGAGCTTGGTTTCTCTGGGCGTTCATCGTCGTCAGCTTTAGTTTGTGAAATGATTTGTCCAGACAAGAAACAAGACATCAAAGTTTATGTTAAATGCACTTGGTGGTTACAGTGAAAGTATAAAGTAAATGTCTTCAATTCTTGTGCGAACATTTTCCAGCAAGGGGTGGTGGCAGTTTGAATTTGATGGGCATGTTTTAAAATATCTGGGAGAGGACAGCTGTCTGCTGAGACTGCCTGATTGGTGTGATGCTCAGAGATGGATGAGTTTGGTTAACTGCTGTGTGGGCATTTAGTAGTTTAAATTTGACTGCAATGAAAGGTATGCTCTTTCGTGCCTATTGATCATTGTGTCTTTCTTCTCAGTTTGGATGGTGTGAATTTCTAATGCAGAACCATCGATTAAGTGTAAATGCCCTCAGTTGGTAGTTTTAAGTTTAATATCATTTTGTGTTCATGGTGCTAGGTTGGCTTGACTTCCAGGGTGGTAAAAATGTTGATACTGCATGCATTTTTCCATAATTCTCTCAATAACGTTTGTGTTCCCACAGGCCAAAGTCAGTGTGAGTCTGCAATCCATGCTATGTAAGCAATATGGGAGCTTATTTGAGCTGCAAGGGATCAGTGTAAATTTTGAAAGTTGTGAGCAGTGTTTAAATTGCTCAATTTGGCTGTCAGAATGTTGTAGGTTTGGATATTATGTTTTGAACAAGTATTTTTGTACCATGAATGTGTCAAATCAAAATGTAACTCAAAATTTACTGATACCTAAAAATGTCTTCTCCCATCTCAGACCACTAATCAGCCATTAGTGAGTTGGGACAAAAATTCTAGATTCAAAAGCCACGTTAAAGGCTGACTGTGGTATTTTAGACTAGATGTCTCAGTTACTTTTTGCCATCAACCTAGTGATTTTGTGAACCTGTAAGTGTATCTGTAAAACTTAAGTTTGTACTTTGTCTTATTTTAAATGTGTCTTTTGATTCCTCTTGGTGCCCAAATGCACTATTTTGTAAAATTCCCATGTATCAGCCTGGTAGCATTTTCACCTTTTCAGTTGTTTGTTTGTTGAAGGTTGTGGTGGCACTCTTCCCGGGTTGAGTGCCCCTGCTGACATGGTTCTTACTCTCAGTCTTCTAAGAAAAGTAGGTCTGCATCTCTTTGTCAGAGATTCAGTCTGGGTAAAATTCCTTCCCCAACGTTTCCTGTGGGATGGGCGGGGATACAATGTTTATGAGCAAAATGACAAGCCGAAAGGAAGGCCCTTGAGCTGGTTTCTCTTCGGATGTTTACATTAAAGTGTCGAAATTTACAACTTTCTTTCCAGTTTTATACTTTGGAAAGTTTATAAAAGAGGACTTTATTAGGAACCAAATCTTTGCGAAACAGAAGAAAATTAAATTTTGTTTTAAACATTTTCTTGATTTATTTTCAGTTAAAGTAAAATTTTAATTTTTCATGCCTTTTCAATTAGTTGTATAATTTATTTTCATATCTTGAAGAAAATCATTTAACTTGGATCATAATGGGTTAATGATAATTCAAATGGTTAGTTTAGATTTGGTGTAATAGAAGAGAGTGTTATCTCAAGGTCATCGTTCTTGTCAACCTGTGGTTAAAATTAAAGTCTTTATTGCTTCTAAATGTGATAAATGTAACACTCGTCATTAAAGTAATATGTATCGAATAGGTAGGTCAGCAGATTTAATAACGTTATAGAATCTTGTTCTGACAGCAAACTTTTGTTAGTTATCACTTAGTCCCTCTTTGTGGCATCTTAGCATCCTCATTTCAATTTACAAATAGAAAAACATAAATATAAATATGTTATTTTCTTATAACTTAGGCAATCTTACCTATTAATTAATAAACATATTACAGCTCTCAAATGGTCTGATTTTTATTGCATGGCTATCTGAATTCCATGATTTGAATACAATAGTATTTGTCTAGGTTGAAAGGTTCATGAAAGACGAAAAAGTACAGTTATATGTATATAATAATGAGTAGTGTACCCCAGATTATTTGACGAGGATATATTTTAAAACATAAGACAGCTCACATAGAGACTTAATCTTCATGCTAAAATTCAATTTATTCCGTCTTTGGGTGGGGTTTGCATCCATCATTCTGTGCTCCTCTTATATTAGTTTCTGATAAAAGTATGATCAGTTGTCTGATTATTCAAATATAAGAATAAAATCTGTAACTCCTCTCCCTCTTTAACTTTTATTTTCTTCCATTCGACAAAATAGAACTACTCACACACATTTATAAATCTAAACAATAATCATTTTACCATGTCTTTGAGAAAACGCATGGCTATGAAAAAGTATGTTAATATGATTTTATGCAACTGCCACGAATCACTGTTCATAGTATTTTGCTAAAGATAGAAAATAGAAATTAAAGCATGAGCTTTATTTAGTTTAGTTTATAATAGCTAAAAATTTTGTGTGATTCTAAAAATAAAAATAGATTGATGAATGAAATGGATTTAGTATCAATAAATAATATCTCTTTTCACACATAAAAATCTTTAATTCATAACAAAATTAAGATAATTTTCACATTTTAAAATAACTTGCCACATAGTGCCGTTTAATTAAGTACTGTTACAAAGATACCGCTGTATATCCTCCATATTATAAAACATCAATTTTCTCTGCTTGTAATTAACCTTTTATCATGGAGTAAAGTCAAATACATAATTCCTTTCAAAGTATTATTAATCACAGTAAATGGTTGATAAAAATTATATTGTCCTTTTTGTTGTCCATTCTAGTTTCTCATTTGCTAAACTCAATATATTTCTTCCATAAGTATAAATTCACTAAAATTTTGATTTAGGTGAATGAAAAACAAATTTTATTTTACAGTGAAAATTAGATGCGTAGGGAATTTCTAATAACCACTCAAGTTATGGAAGAAAAACTGCCTGAAAAACAATCCCTAAATGAATAAAATATCTCTTGTTTCAATATGAACCACTGGGGTATGAAAATGTATAACATAAACCAGGCAACAAATATTGAGCGTCATTGCATCTAATGACAAGCAACCTCACTCTTTGACCAGTGCCAAGAAAAGGAACACCCAAATCGTGGTAAAAGTTCACTCTCATTAAGGCTACAGTGGGACAGTAAAATTTTTAAAATTTAATTTTACACATGCTCAATTTTGACTGTAGTATTTAAATTATAATAAAGAGCATATAAAGATTTAGTGAAAAATGGTAGTTTTAAGAATTTAAAATTTTTAAAATTTAACAATAATTCAAATTTAAGAAACGTTCTAAATAATTTTGATTTTAAAATTTCATATTACAACTGATTCAACTATTTTAAACAATTCTTCCAGAAATTTAAGTAACAAAGTAATGGTATATGATAATTTACAAAGTATGGGTGGCATAGTTACATATGAAATTTCAAGAATTTTAATGACTTTATACATAAAACTTTGTTCTTCTGCCTATCACTGTTGCTACAATTGCATCAAGAGTTATAATTACATATTGAAGAATACTTTTGGAAGTTTGTTATATTGGTTAAAGAGTACAGCATGGAACATTTTGAATTTTGGTTCAAATTGATTTTGATTGAGAAAAACGACTTTTTATTTTAAGGAAAATAACAGCTTTTATAAAAATGAATATAAATAATTTGAAATATAAAAACATAATATCATAACAAATGTAATATAGTACAGAATATACATATAGTGCAATGTTATTGTAACAGTCACATAGACATGTGGTACAGATATTGATAAAAATTGAAGAAGTAATGGAGACTTTTCAATAATATCTGAAATGAAATTAATGAATGTATTATTATTTTATCTCATGGATAATATATTATTGTATTTCATAAATCACAATAAAATAAGTATTTCAATAGGATTCAATTACAAAATTCAAAACAGTTTGAAGCAAATTTTGTTTTGTGAAACAACTATTTTGATTTTATGAAAATAATGATTTTAAAAATTAAAGATATAGTATAATTTGAAAACACTAATCATATAAACGTAAGATAGGTTGAAATATATAAATAAAGATTCTGCAATATTTATTATGAAACAGTCACATTAGTATCAAGTGGTATGTAGTGATAAAGATGAAGAAAATAAGCTAGAACTTTCTAATATCTTATAAAGTATTAAATTAGTAGGATAATTTTCATCAACAGATAATAAATTATATATTTAAGTTAATCTGGCTGAGTAGAAATAAGAAATCTTTCAATACAATTCTGAATTATAAAATACAAACAGTAATAAATTTAAAGTACACACATAAAGAAAACTATGCGCTAAATCTAAAAATTAAAGCACACAGAAAGGCATTGCAAATGCAAATGTCTTTGTGTATTTCTTTCTTTTCTCTTTAAAATGTTTTGAGAAATCGTCGTTTATCTATCTTTGTAATGATCAAAAACCATAAATTAAAGTTTGAGTCCTCTTTTGCAGTTCAAAGTGATTTCGTGGCCCCAGGTGTGCTTTTCGGTGGCGTCGTAACTGCTATTTCTAGCCTCCTTTTGGATCTGAATACCTCTTTTGGGCATTTATTAGATGCAGCTAATGCAGACTTTCATTACGATTCTCAAGTCTTGCCTCCTCATCTTTCAAAGAATGGTCTCAGGCTAACTGGTTGGTAAAACAGGCATAATTTTCAACTTCACTTGTTGTGACAAGTTCTCATTGACTATGTGACCTGGGGGTTTCACCTTTGGCTAATTGCTCTTTTATAAAGAAACTTCTGTAATTAGTTCCCTTCAGGACGCCATCGTGGGCTTTTGATCCGAGTTGACCGAACAGTATCAGGCTGGCATATAGCAGTTTTCATTTTTGAGGTATTAGTTATTCATCTTTTATAGCTTTTCAAATAATTTGCAACTTTGTTATTTTATCAATGTGAACTTCACTTCATGCACAAGAGTCACCTTCTTCACCTTCCACTCTTTTACTTTTATTTGGCTGTGATGTGCCTAGCCTCATTACTTAACATGATTCAACACTCTTCCTTTTAAATTTTACCTCAGAACCTTCTTCATTTCTGACAAAATTGAAAAGTTTCAGTATCCCACTTATTGATCTCACATAATTGGTGACATCTCCTCCATGGCTCAGACATTCCACTCCAATTTGTCACCTCATCCACCATGTCCTTTTGCCAAATGTGAGGTCACTTTTCTCGGCTCCCATATCGACCAGTAGTGTTCAGTGTGAGCATTATTTTCGACAATACTTCAGAGTCAGGGAACAAGTCCACTAGGGACATGATGATTATTCCCTAATCTAGGTTAAGATCTGTGTCTCAACTTTTGTACCGTCTTCTGAGCTTGCACTCCGTCAGTTTCCTGATCTTTTGAGAAGAATCCTTTTATGTAGGCTTCTCCAGCTCTCCTTGTGACATTTGAACATTTTTCTTCACTTCTTTGTTTTGCCGATAGTTGTAATTTGGCAAATGTTTTCTGTCCATTGTTGGCATAATTGAGCACAGATGAAAAAGTTCAAAACAGCATGCCCTCTTACTATGTGATGAGCCTCTGGCTGCTGTTAATATCATGTGATTTTTAGACTCCCCTTGAACTTGAATACATCCATAGCTTTCCTTAGCATGATTATACATAAAGTTCAATTTTGTAGAATATCCATGGATTAATTGTTCTCTTTCAGGGCACAATTTTGTACAATATTTAAGACTTTGCAATAGTTCAGAAAACAGCCTTGTGGTGAAAATGCTTGCCTCAGGTTGGGAAGATGTGCTTGGGTCAGATGTCTGGATCCTCAATATGAAACTGTTTTTGTCAACAGTTTAGGAGATTTCTCTGCCATCCTTCTTATGACATAGACAACAACTTCCCTCACGGTGAGACATTATTTTGCAGTTTCTCATCTCGATGATGAAGATCATACTAATAATTTAAACAATAAATGCGATTTAAAGGCTTTAGTTCTGAAGAACTTTTGTTTGGTAAAATAAATGAGTTTGGTAAGCTTGAAGAAAATACAAACCGAGTTTAGAACAGGTGCTAAGCAAATGTCTGTAGTAACTCAGTTTAGTCTCAATTCTGGGATAGAAACGAAATTATTTATAGCAGCCTGAACTTGATAAATTAACATTTAAAATAAAATTAGTGAGCTTTTGTCACCTAA
>BMAO01012676.1:0-22136 GCA_019973975.1 Trichonephila clavata | reverse complement strand
TAACAGTTCGAAAACGAGCGTTAATATCTGTAACACCTCCTAACCCCTTGCATTCACGTAGGAAATCGAGTTCCTCAAAACCCTACTCTTATTGCATCTCTTAACAAGAGTAACATGCATAGAGAACTTAAAGTCTATTGATCTAATAATTCCTGATGAATGAGTGAGTGAGTCATTTTCTCATATGTATACATGTATGTATATTTATTGAATTAAATTATTCGATTTCCTTATAAAAATAATCCTTTATATTTTTTTATCATTTATAACAAAATAATTAAAATATACGAAATAACTCTTAGCACTTTTTGAATACCTGAAATAAAAATGTATATCATTTATTTGAAACAATCAATACAAAACATTTGTTGTGAATGTGCCTTCAAACTGAAATTCCAGGGCGAAGAATTAATTTTTTCAGATTTCAGTAACACGATTGTATGTACTTTGAGTTTCATTCTGCTTTGTTTAAATTTAAATTCGTCCTAGTTCTTAATCTCAATAGAAAAAGTCAAACATTACTTGTACATTCTCTCCTTTAAAGAAATGAAATCTTAAACTTTCGTAATTTAATGTATCCAAATAGAATCAAAACGTGATTTTGGAAAAACGTATAAATGAATAATGTTTTTGATATTTCGTTTCACAAGTATGTTATTTCTTAAAAAATTATATAAATGCAATTTTTGGGCGAAAATTGAAGAAAGATAGGCATATTTTCGAACCTTTGTGCTTTTATAGAAAATACTTCTATAATAATATTTTGCCTATGTATAGTTAAGACTTCTATACAAAGCTCCGAACCAGGATTTTCAAAATATATTACTTAAAAGTTTATTTATCCATATTTCAATACATCAGAGTAGAGAAATTTTAACAAAAAATATCTATTATTAATTCAATTGATCGTAATTCTGAAAACCATGGAAATTTTTCAAAACTCCTAGTCCAGGCTCTGTAGAGAAGTTATTTATATATAAGCATCATTACAGAAGCAGTTTTTTCCATTGAAAATTAATGTTTTGAAGATACATTGATGGGGGAAAAAACCAAAAACAAGAAAAATTTATTAATTGTTTATTTAACTTGTTTAATTGATTAAATTTTTAAGATCGAGAGTTAATTTTAGCTCAAGAAAATGCACTTTAAATGTGAAATGCTGTTACGTTAATAGCCGGTGTAACCAACGGAATTTTGAATGGAAGCCTTCAAGCGTGCATGCATTGAGTCATACAGGTACCGAATGTCACTTTGCGGTATGGAGTTTCATGCGCAAAGTGTGTGTCATTATTGGATGGTGCTGGAGTCGTTGTCCAATGATATCCCATACATTCCCAATCGGAGACAGATCTAGTGATCTCGAAGACCAAGGTAATATGTAAACACTCTCTAGAGCCCGTTGCATTATGACCGCAAGAGTTATTCTGTTGGAAACCTCTCCCTTGAAAGCTGATCATGAATGACTACTATAGATTGAATTACTAGACTGACGAACAAAATTACAGTAGGTGTGTTTTAGATAACCACGAGAGAGCTTTTGCTGGCATAGGACATTGCACCTCAGACCATGACTCCAGGTGTAGGCCCAATGTATCTAGGCCGTAAACAGTTCGGTTGGCGGTCTTCTCCACGACTACTTCTGACCAACACATGGCCATCACTGACCCCAAGGCCAACCTGTTTTGACCAGAAAATCCAAAATATCTCCATACTTTCCTCCAGTGAGCTCTGGCTTTACACCCTTGGCATCGCAAATAGCATTGACTTGGAGTCAGTGGAATACAAGCTACAAGGTGCGTCTTCCCTCTCGGTAGTAGTGCCACGTGACCTTCCAGAACCCAACCTTTTGGCGGCAGTAACATCGATTGACCTCTACTACCAACAATCATGCACAGTGGATACATTCCAGCCAAGTCTTTCTGCAATATCGTGGAAGGAAAATCCACCTTCTCGTAACCCTATTACACGACCTCGTTCAAAATCGGTGAGCTGTTAATAATGGCTTCTTTTTCTTCTTAAGGTCATTATTGGGTAACATCAACTCAATACGTCAAATTTCACAGAAAAATAAATCTCACAAACCTTACAGCACGCATTTAAAGCGACTATGATTTGTGCAAGTTCCGAGTGACGTTACTAGCACCACACTAAACCACGAAGCGGAAAATATGAATCGATGTAATCTTTCAGATGTATAAACACACCTACCAAATTTAATTTATCTAACACAAGTCTTTCTTGGTATTGGGATTTTTTCCGTGAGTTTATGTCATTTTTTCTTTATTTTTTGCCAAATATTACATTTTAATATTATTTTTATATGAGGCAGGACATGATTATTTTTCAGAGGACATTAAATATCAAAAAATTATTCATTTATACTTATTTTTAAAAATCATGTTTCCAAATCTGATACTATAATGAAAAATATTAAATGCATTGCTAGTTAATTATTTTGGTTATCTGAATATATATAAAAATCGATGCTGTGTATATGAAGGTGTATTCGCTCAAACACCTTTTAACCAATCAATATGAAAATTGGCATGTATATGTACTTTTTTGTAGAGAAAATTTTTGTGCTATCCTGGTTGTTGCAACTCTCCACCAGGGGGCGCTGCAGCATATAGACTTCCGCACCTTTCAATCAATCGCCAAGTTTCCAACATGGTGGCCAAAAATGACGCCACCTTGTCTCCATCGCCAACATTTCAATATGATTCCATTGAATCATCATTATAATAATAAGGAATGGTATTGCTTGCGAATATTACAATTTTAACTTAAAATAAATATAACAGAAAGTAATATTAACGTATTACACATCCAAATAAACTAATAACACTATTTTAAGCATTCATTACGCAAACTTGTTAACAATATATTACTTTTGATGAGCAGAGATCAACGTAGGGAGATGATTTGAAAAAACCGTACCACGAGGAAGTTACGGGGGCGTTATAAAATAAAAAAATATCCTTTTTATGAGCTATTAGACCTACAGACTTAAAATTTAACAAATATAATTTTTTTTCAGCTGAGATATGCAAAAATTGTTTTTTCTTGCTTGTTTAATTTGCAATTCACATAAAATTAGCTCAATAAAATCTTTTTATCCTTCACAATCTGTATTGCTTAATTTTTCAATTCACCCATGCGAAGAACAGATGTATATATATATATACCAGCTAGTATTGTATAAAACCCAATAAGATCCCACAAATCTCAAATTACTTGCATTGGCGAGTTGTTTACACAAAATATTTGAGAAGATGGTAAACACGAGATTACTTTTTCTTGAAAAAAGAAGCCTGTTTATTCCTATATTTCAGAGAGGCTTTCAGCTAAAAAGTTCTAATGTTAACATTTTAATTGACTTAGAAAAAGTCTTTGTGAAAAATAAATCTATTTTTTTTTTCCATATTGGGAAAAGATTAAGATCGGAAGTAGAGGTATGGTATTGGTAGAGATTTTAATAACTTCTGGCTGACTTAAAGGAAAGTTGTCCATTTTCTTACAAAAATATTTAGAAAATAATATTTCTAGGATAAGTGTTGACTCGGCTTTATCTGATGTTTTTATTCATGAAAGTGTGCTTCAAAGGAATGTTTGAAAGTCACATTTTTCATTATAAAAATTAATAACAATTTTTTCAAACCCTGTCATCTGTAACAAGATCTTATACATATCAACAACCAACAAATTCCATGCATTGAGAAAGAAAGAAATATTATTGAAAAACAAATTACCCTGGCAAAGAATAAAATTGCAAATTCGGGAAATAAAAAACAGTTTCTGCTTCTCTAAGACAAGATTACTTACGTGTATGTTTATGAACATGAAAAATTTCATCCTAACTTTGCAATATATTTTGAGAATATTTTGATTGACATAATTGGTGACATCAAAAATTTAAGCTTTATCTTTGACTAAAAATATAAACATTTATATATCATATTTCCCAGCTTTTTAAGCCCTACGAAAAATAACCGCAAATTAAAAAGTTTCTATCACATACACACATCATCGGATTCTGATAACATACTTATTTCGTGTTGTGACGGGGCTATTCGCAAGATTTCCGTACTAATCCTCTTGGGAAACTTTGGGGCTAGCATTTATACTATTTCACAACCTTTTCAGGAAAAACACTAGATAGTTATATGTTAATTAGTTCGACTATATAAAGTCTATATCATAGATTTTGTAATGTAGGAGAGAAGGAGTTGCCAAGCTGTCACGTAAGTAACCCCGGGGAATTACTTCACGAACTTAGTGCGCGTTTGATAGATATAAATTATAAGAGTAAATGGTTAGATTGACAATCGAAAATAATAGATTCAGTACCGACCTGAGGTTAGCTAGTGATCGTCTCCTTGTCTATTTCTGGTAGCCGAGATTACTTAGAATTGAGTATTAGAATTGAATGTTAGGATTAATCGACGGTTTAGGGAATCACTCCTAGGTTTCTTCTTATAATTAAACTTGTGATTGTTTAAGTGTTTATCAGTCCTAAATAAATATATTTGTTATCATGGCATTTGTTGGTGATGATATGTTTCCTCCACACTTATTGACGCGCCGGGTGGAGTGAGCGGGGTCCAAAATAGGACCCAGCCACCACAGTGTGTAAGATTCAGTCATCCATTCGAAATAAGGTTATATGATTGCAAAGTATGGTTGAGGCAGAGCATATATTTATCTTAAATTGTTTACCGTACAACATACTGCGTTACGTTCCTAACGTCATACTATAAAGTTATACGAGTGCTATTGGTGACGAACTTCATAATTATGAACCACGGTCAAGTGACGAAGACGACACCTTGAACTGGCATCCCCCTTTTAAACTACAACACCATACTAGGGGACTTTGAGCCACTATAGTTTCACCACGCATCTTCTTCTATATATCTGGTCTTCATTGGCACTCGAACTCGAACTCAAGACACGCCAACCATGAGCTCTTGACCATAACCTCTTGGATACCATGACCACGTTCTCATTTCTCTAATTTGTAATTTGTATGTAGACTGTATCAAACCATCTTCAGACTTAAGGCGACGAAATTTATCTATTTTATAGAAAATCTTCAGCATGTATTTTACCCTTCACCTTTATTAAGCTTTCTTTTGAAAACTTTGGCATGCAGAAAAGCAGAAAATACAGCAAATGGCTGTGGAACTGAAGATTTTATGACTTGCATGATCACAATTTTACCATGTTTTTATTAACTCGCTATCTTGTCTGTCCGGGTGCAATTTTTGAAATTGATTTTAAACTAATTCCCTGATGATCTAGCAGGGGTCCGCAAACTTTTAGCAGTGCCGTGCCAAACCAACCTACCAACATGATTCAGCGTGCCATGCAATAGGAAATATTTGAAACAATTCGATTCTCACTGCAATACATGCAGAGGTAAGGAATAGAGGTTAAAAATACGGATGACGTTAATTATGCATCATTTAAAGATATTTATTGACAAAAATATACAACATAAAATAAGACTATTCCTTCGTTATAAATAAAAATTTAAAACTGTACACATAAATATGTTTATTTTAAGAATTTTTATTAAAACAAGGAGTAAACGTAAAATATATGACTATTCTTCAATATAAATAAATATATATAAAATTGGGCTTGTATAATGCATTTCTAAAAATATTTATACAAGTAAAATTAGAAATAAACAACATAAAATATAATTGTTCATGCGACATAGTTAAATAAAAAATTCAAATTTCAATGCGAACCTTGACCTTGCAGAGCCCTACTTAATGTCGCAATATCTGGGGTATAAATTTTGACTTTCAATTTGATATAGAATTCTGAATGTTCAGCTGTTAATCAATTTCTTTGGACTCAAAATATGCTTGTATTTCATGAGAAAAAATTTGTTCACAAAGATAGGTGGAACTAAAACGGGAATTGTTTGACATAAAAATGTAATTTCCTTTTTATATCCAGAAACAGCTCTTTCTAAAACTTCACATTTCTCGTTAGAATTCGTAAATGTGATCTGGTGTTCCGTTTGAAAACGTCTTTGTAAACTTGACATACGACATACAACACTTTCGCGACATGGCATACATACAGAGCGATAGTTTTGTTGAACGAATCCAAATTCGTTCATCCAAGAACCGTGAACACCAAACTTTCTTTTTTTTTACTCGCCATTTGATTCAATATCTAACTTTGAATTGTCGCAATAATTATACAAAACAATACAAGTTTTCGCAATAAAACTAACAACGTGACAAAGTTATAAGTAACCTAAAAATCACGACATGCAAAAAACTATATTCAACTTTCGATTACAATGGTACTCAATATTCGTATATTGGCACATCTAATCGAGAACATTAGAAGAATATGAAAAAAAAAATAGTGATCTAATATATTTTTATTTCTATTAGCTTGATTCACACCACCAAAAGTATAAAATAAAATAATTGTATAACTTCTTAAGCACACACACATCACTCAAAAATTGTAGTTGCTCTTAATATGTATTTAAAAGGGCATTTGCTATGAAATTAGAATCCCTCCCCGTACCTAATTATCCCACGAGCAGCATTTTCACCAAATTCATTTTTAATCCAAATTAAATATGTTGATAGAAAATAACAATTTTTATTTATCATATTTCCTCTGCAAAATGTTTGTTAAGCTAATTTTGATTTATACCTAATACATTTGTTTTTTCTTTCGTCGATGCCGAAGCTTTTGCTTTTATAACTTCTTTCAGCTTTTTTAAAGGACGAACTACTTTCTTTTTAACACACTTTTATAAGTTTCACTTGCATGTAACGGAATCTTAGAACTCTATTTTTACCCACTTAAAAAGATAGGATTCATTCAAATTTTCGCACACTTGTCAAGGACCGATGACAATACAATAATTTCATAATTTTGTTCCATTGTCCTTTTCAGGATCGTCAGGAATAAGGATAATCAGATTTGGGCCACAATTCCAGATACCACGTCCAGATTTGGCGACTTATTGCATATATCATTTTTAAATTTGGCGACTTGTTTCATTCACTGCACAGTAATGAAGGATACTTCATGTACAAGTATTACGCAATAATTTTGATTTGCGTTGAATATTTAACACTAATAATGAGTAACATTTAAACACACAAAAGAGGTTTTCTTTTACATAAAGCACACAAACTACATGCAAGCTGATTCAGCAGAATCGTTTTATGGCAGAGAACTGAAAGTAAGAAATAAAACTTTTTTATATAAAAGTTGTGTGAGGCGTTGAAAGGAGAGACAGAGCGATTTAGCTTTATCTTATAATTTTGTGGTGGCGTACCACCGAGAATTGCTTCGCGTGCCACATCTTGCACGCGTGCCATATTTTGCCGACCCCTGATCTAGAGACTTGAAATTTGGACCACAGCTCAGAAGTGGATGACAATGCATGAAAATGTGGTAACCAGGGCCCCTAAAGAGATGGTCCCCATAACTCAGGAACTTACACGAATTTACACGAACAACGGCATCCTGCCGATATCATGAGTCGAGTTGCGTTTACGTGTTTAATTTCGTGGCTCTGGGATCAAAGAGGAGCTTCCTGGTCACCATATTTTTATTAACTCGCTTTCTTGTATGTCTGTGTGGATGAAATTTTGTAATTGATTTTTAATTCACTTCCCGATGAGCAAGAGACTTGAAATTTGGACTATAGCTCAGAAGTAGATGATAGTGCTCGAAAATGGTTATAAAGACACAGTAAATAAAAAAAATTATAAAGAAAATTATTTATTTTAAAAATCGTTTTAAAACTTTTACCAACGCGGATACAACGGATTATTATCAACATCTTTTTAATTACATTGTTAATGATTTTTATGATTTTATGCTGTTTACACAATCTGTTCCAAGTCAGTTAATCATGGTGAAGTTTCTTATTTGATATAATAGTCATTTGACATGGTTTCACTTCTGCTTTCTTTATATTTTTTTACCGCTTAGAAAAAAGCGAAAGGCATCAAGAAAACGTTAAAATGTGTCCCACTTTGATAGAATTAAAACATTTTTGACATCACAGATTCGTTAATCGTTTTAAAGATCTTTATCTCATTCAAATTCTTCTTCTCCTCCATATTAATCACTTAAATACTTTAAAAAATCTACAGCTTAAAATCTAAGAGTATTACAGTTTTTTTTTTAATTCTGTACTTTCTCATGGAAAAGTTAAATGCATCGAAATGGTCAACAATACTGCTAAATCTGCTTAAAATTTTATTTTCCCAACAATTCTAAGCTCCAATATTTTAAAATGTATTAAATCAGCTGTTCATGAGCATTGGCAGGATATTTGATTTCTTGAAACAACAATAATAAGCTACAAAACATAAACCTATTTTTTCTCCATGGAAATCATTGCCATCCAGATGACAAAATATTTTAACACTTTTAAGAATTGGTCACACAAAATTTACACGTATACAACTTTTTTTCTGAGAGAGGATTACTCTATGTGTAATCATTGTATTTCCCTCACTACAAGACACATTTTAATTAAATGCTCTTTTTTTTAACTTTTTACAATTCTAAGGAGGCTGACGCAAGGGCCTCCTTCGAATGGCTTGGAAGGCTGATGTAGCTTAGAAGTCATGTTCAAGAACTCATAGCTAGTGTTGTCGATACATGGGTATGAGTTCTGATGCAGCTGAGCAGGTTGTATATACAGAGATGCATCCTCATTAAATACGAGGAAAAGCCAAAAAGTAAAGAGACTTTTGCAATTTCTCTTTCCAAGGTTTAGCGACAAAGCTAGTATGTAGCGCTGAATGAAGGGTAGTCGGCAACACGTCTATACAACGTGTCACTCGTCTTTCCTCGAAGTCATTAGAGTGTAGGAGACCGTTCAACTTGGACGCTCCATTATCGATCTGCACCAAGGAAGAAAGTAGGGAAGTGATTCACTTTTTGTTTTCGGAAAGTGTGATACCTGGCTAATACTAGCAATCCCTTCCGCCACTATATCTTTAACGACGATGACCATAAGTGGATGACGGCGATGGATATAGTCTTTCGTTGACACATATAGAATTTTTTTCCTGTTTGAACTACTCAATCCATTAGTATATCTTACAATGTGATAAACCGCTGTCACCATACTTCTCTCGCATGCGATGAATAATTTCCGCAGGTTTCACACCTTCTGCTTATAAAAAGTGAATCATTGTCCTCCTTTGTGCAGATCGACAATGGAGCTGCTATGTTGAACGGTCTGCTACACTCCAACGACTACGAGGAAGGACGAGAGCACTTAGTATTGAAGTGTTGTGGACTGCCTCTCATTCATCCCTCGTGACTAGCGCTGTTGCCAAACCGAAAGAAAGAAAAAATGCAAACTTTCCTTTACTTTTTGGCTTTTCCTCGTATATATGCCATGGCTCAAAATTCTCAGTTAGACTTGATATGGATGTCTGAAGGGGGTCGTTTCTGCTCAATTGAAGTCATCACTACTTGATTATGATTAAAAATTTTGAGGTCAGTCGCCAATATCTATCACGTTGCTTTGAGTATGATGTTAAAAAACACTCCCTCAGACATTTTTAGGTTTACGTTTTAATAATGAAAAATCATTTTAAAAATATTTTCAACGAAATATTTTTTAATTTATAAATATTTTAATTGTTTAATTTTAAATGAATTAGCTTTTCAAATGTCAGTCGATGATAGGCTTTTCAACATATTTGAGTTAATTATAAATAATCTATAATCATGTATTTGGCAATACATGACTGAGGGCCTAAATCGAAACCAACCAACCTAAAATCGAAACCAACCAACCAAAATCATTTTCAGAATCATATAAAAAAACTGATTATAGAGGATTTTAAAAACATTTATTTACAAAATCTGGATAACAACTAATTACGAATTCAAACGATGTCTTAAGACTAATTAATTAAAGTCCCAGATTTTTGAATTATTTCCAAAATACTATCACGGTATTTTTGAAAGAACAAAATTAAAAACTTTTTCACAAAGAGAGAATCTCTCTCTCTCTCTCTCTCAGGATTCATTACAATATATATATCACAATTAAAACGACAATTAATAGGATTGTTAAGAGAAGCATTTTAATTAAATCTATGCTACTACTTTACATGAATATTAACAGAGGCGAGTAAATAAGCAAATGGATAAATTAGTAGGTCTCTGGAAATAGGGTAAAAAGATTTTAATCTTTACAATGCAAATTAAAATGTTATCCACCATTTTTTTATGCTTCAGTAAACTTCACAAGCTTTCCATAGATTGTTTTATAATAATTAGCAGAAGTAGAATCTTATAATTCTTAAAAATATTTCGCAAAATCAATTAAAGATTTGAGTTCATTTAAAGGTGATTGTGAAATTTGAGTTATCTTTCCTTTCCACCTCTTTCTCCTTTAATTTTTCTTACCGAAACGTATAATGATGAAAAGTTTTAATGGCTAGGCACTGCATTATATTAGATTTGTTTTATTCAACATATTCATTGGTGTAAAAAATTTAGATAATCGCTATCTTAAGGAGATTTACTAGTATAATGGTTTTTATGTGTTTCCTAACTCTTATGAAAAGTGATTATTTGAAATCTGCAAACAGTGAAAGATTTCTTATGGAAAATAATAACTGAACCAATTTCTGTAGTTTTTATCTGTAAGCATCCCTTCCTGATCCACGAATAAAGATTTTTTGAATTTTTTTACATGTATGGCTGTTCCGAAAAAGTCGCCCAAATTCTTCCCAGCTAGATTGTTGGCGGGGCCTTCCCGAAGGTAAGGAAGGAAAATTGCCAGCCAGAGATAGGCTTGTTTTCTATATGATAGATGGTAATACCACCTATCTCCACCTCCACAGTTTAAGCATAAGCTGGAAAAAGGGGAATATTCTGCAGCATCCTGCACCCATGGTTACAGATTCCTTGTTGTGAGCATATGAAAAATTTCCAAAGAATTGTACTTGTGCGATCCACAGTTTACGCGTAAAATGCGAAAAATGATGATGCATGATTACGAGTAAATGATGTTACAGAATGGTTTGTGATGAGGTCTCTGGTACATTTTTGTGTTTATGTACGTGATTCCCTGGATATAGCGTACACCGATCACGGTAACAGAAACGGCGGCTCGGTTCTACGACTGTCATGATCACCATATTTCATACCTTAGGAATTTTTTGTCTACAGGGCATTCACAAAAACATTTATGTCTCGAGACTTAGTGGCTATACGAACGGACTTAGCTGCTAGTCTACATTTTTCTTGTACGTTGGTGGACACCGCAATGCTGCGACGTGCGCAATCATGCGTTCCACAGAGTGCTCAAACCTACCTCGATACGCACGGCGGATACTTTGAACATCTGCTTTTATTGCAAATACTAACATTGATATATCTAATACGGCTGCGGATTATAAAGATACATTTCATTGGTCATTTTATTGTACACTCATATTCAAAATTAAAGTCAAAAACACATTAAATCTGCGAAAACTAAAGAATTATTTACCGTGTTGCCACGAAATTTGGCACAGAGTCGTATTACAGTATCAGAAAGAATACAGTAACACAACAATATGCAAAATATTTTAACTGTGAATTAAAATACAAATCATATTAAAAAGTGTGAAACCATGAAACACAGATAAAGCATTTAACTCCGGAAAAGTGTGTCTAATAGAAGTATGACCACTTTGAAATGTTGTACAAGCCTCTCAATGAGCTTCTATACTGTTTTTAAGGATGTCAATAAGTATTTTTGGCAACAAAGCCATTTTTCCAAAAGAGGGACTTTTAATCTCTGGGGAGGCCCTAAGGAGATACCCTAAGAAATGGCTTTTCGAGACCATCCCAATTATGTTCAATAGAATTGTGATCCGACCTCGAGAGTTAATCCATATGGCGAATGTACGCTCCTTCCTGAAATTTATCAACGCTGCGAGTTCTACTTGGCCACTCATAATTGTCCATATAAATGTAGTGTGGGCCCATAGCACCCAATAAAACATCAAATAGGCTTCCAGGATCTGATCCCTATATCGCTGAATGTTGACAGTACACGCACCAAAAACCGACAGTAGTATAAGACTGCCCAACAACATGCCACAATACACAAGCATTCATTTGGCACCAATTCTTCAGATTTTTGTTACATAGGAGGGATCAAAGCGAACTCCATTTTCTTCCAGGTGAAGACTCGACGAGAATCAATTTCGTGGGTACATTTTGATCCATTATTAAAATGAACACGGCCCCATTCTTGTGGTGTCCATAACTGAGGTTTTCAACTCCCCAATATCTGTAGTTTCCTTCTAGATGGAGTCAAAGGGATAACCAAGGCTGGACACCGGGCATAAAGGTCAATAGACGTCTGAAGACTATTTGCCTGGAAATTCTTCTTCCAAACACAGTAGCAAGGTCACGAGCAAGCTGAAAAATCATTGTCAGCCTGTGTCGTCGTGCACTTAATGCCAAGTTGAGATGCCCGTACCACTTATTTGGAATTGATTCTCTCTCCATAACCGGGAGACCACTTGTAACCATCAAACTACCTTCGCTTGAGCCTCACCATCTTACCTAAGACTGGTCTGAAAACGGCTCTCCATCTCAAAGAATGATCTAAATTGGTATGAGAAGTTATTCACACTTCAAACAAACTTGTTTGTTTTAAAGCGCAATATTCACAAAACGGGAGGCAAAACCCCAAATGCTTGAATGTCCTCAATCCAGTTATTCTGCAAAAACTTACACTAAACAATATTTTCTTCTAAACTGAAGGTTGTTATTACTACAAGCTTTCGAAATATATAAAATGCAAATTCTATCAGGTTTACAGAAGGCGTTTTAAAAGTATGACGAAAAACATGTTTGTAAACAAGTTCTGGAAATGAGTGTACTTTCAATGAGGAATCTGGTTGTGAAGAGTTTAGACTCTATTTTCGGACACGCTGCGGTTTTTTTTTCTTTCAGGATTATAAAATAAAAATATTGCAATGTTCAGTTTTTCAAACCATCTATTGATTGTTCACTAACACCAAAATATGAAGTAGCAAAAGACCTATTGGCAACGGACCTCAGAAGTTTAAAAATTTTAAAGATTCGATAATTCATAGATTTTTAATAACAGGAAAGAACAAAAAGGGGCATTAACTGGCGGTTGGAGTAGTTGGTTGGCGTTGTACGCCCAAGTTTGTGGGTTCAACCCCGGCCCATGTCGGTATATTTTCATGATGTAAAAAATCGACAGCATCCATGTCATATGATTATGTGACGTACGACATGGCATTCGGCATGTAAAAGATCCCTTGTGTGTCTGATTGGCTTGGGTATTTCCGGTAAATTTTAAAATTCCTTGCTGGTTTTCGCATCACGAGAGTTCAGGAATATCCCTCTGGAGAGGAAAATTAGCGTCAAAATTACTAGTGGCGATTGGTATACCACCTATATCTATGTGTTGCCTCACTAAAAAAAGATACCATCTCCCGGGTAATGAACAAGATCTGCAGTGGTAAAACACCAATTCGCAACCAAAATTGAAGCAAAAAACTATACAATAAATATTGAAAATAAAAGCCTTTGGCTGCCTTAGAATATGTTGTATCAATGTGCATATACTCAGACAAATACATAGTATGATTAAATTTTTTTTTAACTAATGATTTGTTTTGTGTCTTTAAAATGATGCGGGCTTCACTCAAAGGATTATTTTTCAAAAAAAAGAAAACTAATACTTCTCCAATTGTCTTTTTGTACCCATTCACGTAATTTTATTTATTTTCACTCTAAAATCCTAATTTTAACTTATGGGCTTTTTCGTCATTGCATTCCTAATAATAACACATATTTTATATGTGCAATGCATAAATTCTTCAATAAACTTTTATTTAGCGTTTTGCATATTTACGTTTTACTTGATTATATGCATGCAAGAATAAAAAAGTGTGAAAAAAATATGGAAAAAAATGAATAGCCCACATTTAAAGAGGAAAGAATTATATTGCCAAAAATCACTACATCGCTTAAAATATAATTATTTATAATATACACAACAAATGTTTACTTCCCATAAACATTTAAAAAAAAAAATTTTTTTCATACAGATGCAATACCAGACAATGCTCCTGCTTCTGGCATATTAGAATAATATAAACCGAAATTATTTTGCTTTCGAAGAAATCGAGTATATAAATACTTTTTTTTAATGTTTTCAAGCTCCCATTTCTGCCTTACACAAAAAATGGTAATTATCCCTGACTTACGATTCAAAACTATATTTAAGGGGAAAATTCTGCTCCTGGGGTGGTACTTTACATCTTCGCCAAGCTTAACCTGGGATGAAGCGCTTGGGGTGTTCTGTACACCCCAGCAACAAGAAAAGCCTCCCAGGCTTCCAAAAAGAATGCGCAGAACAACGATTTTTTCTCAGGCTGAACATTTTAAGTTATTGAGAAATCTTATCCGATGCAACCACTTTCGCTTGAATGAGTGCAATGTGATGACCTTCAGAAGTTTATCTCATGAAATGTGTAGTATATACAAGGGGTGATCAAATGAAAAGGTACGAAACGACACGGTGGGTACAAATATAGACTTTATTCAAAATATACACCATAGGCCTGAGCACAACGATCCCACTGATGAACAAGCCGCAGGATTCCTTGTTCCCAGAATTCCTGTGGCTGTGACGAGACCCAGTCCTTCACAGTGTCCTTGAGTACGTCGTCCGAGTTGAAGCGCTTTCCTTTCAGGTGTTTCTTCAGTGGACCAAACACATGGAAATCGCAGGGTGACATGTCCGGACTGTAGGACGGATGGTCCAACGTCTCCCATTGGAACTTGTCCAGTTCCATTTGTGTGACTCTGGAGACGTGTGGACGCGCGTTATCATGGAGCAGAACCACACCCTCCGTGAGCAGCCCCGGGCTTTTGTTCTTGATGGACCTGCGTAG
Source organism: Trichonephila clavata (assembly GCA_019973975.1). Taxonomy (NCBI): domain Eukaryota; kingdom Metazoa; phylum Arthropoda; class Arachnida; order Araneae; family Nephilidae; genus Trichonephila; species Trichonephila clavata. The sequence goes on along the minus strand of BMAO01012676.1, from coordinate 7,173 downwards.
GCGTCGGAGTGTCTCACAGTACACATCGGAGTTAATGCTTTTTCTGTGCTCGAGTAATTCTGTGCTCGCATCATTTGGACACCGCATTTATAAGAGCCTTTGCTCTCTCCTGCGCATGCGGTCACCCGCGCATGATCCGATCCCAGTCAGAGTCTCCAATGGCATCCCGAGATGTCTCGCTACATTCTCCCTTGGCGGAATATGCAAATATTTAACTGTTTCATTTTTATGTCGTTTCGTACCTTTTCATTTGATCACCCCTTGTATGATGTGTGCGACGAATATGTAACCGTTAGCCATCTACTGATGGGTGGCTTGGAGGCTGGAAGGCTTAGATGCTGATCGGGTTTGAAGATGGTCCCTCAGACACATGCAATTTGTGTATTCCCTTGTTTCTTGTTGACAGGATGTTGTCGCATTCCTTAGTTGGGGGGGGGGGGGCCCAACGGCCGGTCAGCAAAGTTGAATGGACGCATAATTTGGAAGAGTCTCCGTGAAATTTGTAACTTTGCGCTTGGTTCCTGACCAATGGCTAGGCGGGACAAAGGTCGTGCGGATGAAAAAGGGGTAATTTGCCCCCACTTAAAAGGAGGAACCGGACATTTCTCGGCAGATTTAGAGAGAGATTTTACAGATTAGCAGAAGACAGATTACCATGATTTCAGATTAAGAGAGTTAAATTTAGGCCGTCCAAGTACCACCCAGCTCCATGCCTCCGTTTCAGATAAGTGGAATGTTGTAGTATTCTTATTCTTAAAATTTAATAGTGTATTTATTTTAACCTAGTAATGTTTTAAAAGTAATAAACGAATTTGATCTCATTAAATCTGAATTATTCATTTAATCTCATTGTTTTTTAATTGAGTTTTAAAGTACTAACCACTAATATGATGCAGACATAAGTTAAATTAATCGAACCTGCGTAAGTCATAATATGTTAAATTAATGAAGTAATTGTAGCGCTGCATCATCTGGTGCCAAGTGACCAGGATTCGAGGAAATTTTTTTCCCCTCTTTCGTTCACGCGTGAATTTTTTAGATGAATTTGGGCAACCGCTAATGTGTTGTGTTCGAATGTATAATAAATTTAAGATTGTTGTAATGTTGAATACATTGGCGTTAACTTTAAAGCAAATTATTTTTCCTCGCAAGTTTAATTTTTATTTTCCTCGGTAGATGAAAGGTTGCAAAATTTTTTTTTCGATTCCATATTGTTCTAATGTATTTAGGCACTGGTATATTGGATGGAGATGGATCCTTCTCTTTGTAAGAATGTTAACATAATTTTTTTTTTAACTTCATTCTGTCGATAATTTTATCTTAATTGCAACTCGCCGGTTTTAGATAAAATTCGCATAATGCCTCGTTCTCGTCAGGCCGATCCTGTTCAATTGCATACTACTTCCGATCGGTTAAATTTAATTGAGTTGATCCCACAATTTGCGGGCAGTGAGGGTTCGAGTGTTAGAAAATTTTTAAATAAAATTACATCGCTCTTAGCTCAAAGAATAAAAAGTCGCATCATTATGATTATGAAATTGGTTCTTTATGTTTTATCAGGACACCTAACCTTAAATCTAAATTGTCTCCAAAACTCAGACCCAAGTTCGAAGGTCCCTATAGAGTTGTAGAACGGTTTTCCAAAGTGAATTACAGAGTTCAGCATGTCGAGCATCTGAGAAAGAAATTTAACACGCATGTCAACCGAATGATTCCTTTTATAAAAAGATTTAAATATTTGCATTTGAACAATTTGGATGAAACTATAACAGTAGATACAGAGGTGAAAAATGTTTGTGAGGAACAGAGATATAATTTAAGGAATCGTGTGAATTCGAATATTTAGATTAAACTTATTACAGTGTTTCAAAATAAATAAATTAAATTCATACATAAAATTTTAATGTTTACTTTGTTCATATTATTGTCGACATTTTGTTATCAGAGAAGGGTCCATGCTTATCTTAAAATACTTCAAAGATTGTTGTCGGGTAGATTGTAGGAATTCATTTTGTATCAATGAGAATTAATTGTATTTTATTATGTTGGTACTTGTATAAATATCAATATTATATACATTGATGTTTTTTTTTAATTTGTTTTTGTCACTCATATGCTTTTGCATGTATGTTATTTCAAAAATACTGTGGACACAAGGTACATGTTTACAATAAGTCAGGAAATATAGAGAAAGGTCTCTTGTATAACTCATAAAGTCAGTGAATAACTATTTTAGCTATGTGTGTAGTCCCATACATGCTCCATGTGTTTTATTAGTATGCTCATTCTACGTATTTTGTTATTGTGTTTCATTTATACATTATCTCTTGTGAATTTCATTGTTGCTTAGAAGTATTAAATTTTGAGCTATTAAACGTTGTTTTTATCATGTTATTATAATCAATCATATATTATTCTTTTATCTTGCAATCTACTCATTGAATACTTATTGTGGATGTATTATCATTTATGTTTATTTCTGAACTTTTATTGCTTTCGCCATGATTGTACCTTATGATAGTGTAGAAGAAAGTAGCTATTTTGCCATTATTATTCTTAATTACAATTGTGTTTTATGAATTTTGATAATATTCGAGATGGTTGTTTGTTTTATTCTGTGTTGGCCATCGCACTAGTAAAATTTTATTCACACTAAAGGAATTTCTATGATATGTTTAAAGTATAGTTACTAGTATTGTGTTCTTGTACTCTCGTTTTAGAATGTTTTTGAGTAGTTGAGTTTCAATTGTCCATAAATTAGGTATTCAGTTTTTTTTTTCTTTCGGTTTTGTCGATTTACGAATTTTTCTCTCCCTCCATGATGTACCACTCGGTATAAGTGTTGATTGATTAAGTGAAGTTAGTTTTGATTTCGTGTTTTTGGTTCATTATAATTTTTTTTATGAAAATTCTTGGTCATATTATTTAGTATTGAGGTAGATAAGTCTTGTGTACATTCTGTAGTTATGAAATTGTTTTGAATACTTAGTGGGTTAGAGCATGAATTTTTTTTTAAAAGTTGAATTTCATTATGTGAAGAGTGTTGATTACAATTGAGTTAAGATTGTTCGTGATATATTTGAATACTGATGCGAATTATTTCCGGAAGTTATGTTTATCGAATTGTTAAAGAGGTACAGGAAACTGTTGTCATTATAGTTGTATTAGAATCTAGCGGGTTATGTGAATTATTACGGAAGTTATGTTTAACGAAGTGTTGAAGAAGAGATACAGAGAATTGTTTTATGAGTTTGTGAATTAATATGATTATTCAGGTATTAGTTAAGTGATTTAGTAGAAATGATTGAGAATTAGAGTTTCAGTTGTCGAGTTAGTTCTGTTTTTGAGAGATAGTTATCTGTTTGTAGCGTTAGTTAATTTGTTAGCGGATCGTATTGGTTATAAGGTTTATGGCTATGTTGTTTGAGAGTCAGTATTCGAGTTGCCGATAGTCGATTTTGGTGAATTAGTTATAGTAATGGGAATTAATATTTTTATTGTTGAACAAAATTTTTTTTTGTGTCTGGTGTTGATGACATGCGAATCGCTCTGTTCAGTGTACATTTATAGCACTCAAGGATTAGAGTGAAGTGTTTCGTTTTTTTTCTCGCCTTCTATTTTTTATATATAGACTTAAAATCCATTTTTATTAATAGCCACAATTTTAATAATCTCGTCTACTTTTAGTATTAAATTTTTTTTGTTTCTTAACCTTGGGTTGCATCCTGATCACATGCATATTCATCGTTTTGTAATAAGGAAAATGCACGCCTAAGTTATACTATTCGTACGCAATTCTCATGGTGAATTTGTCATTCCTTTATGCTATTAATTTTGTTGTACGTTGTATTTCAAATGCATGCTTAATTTAATTAGTACTCAAGGCTCAGGGTGAATTTATGATTCCTTATGCTCATTGACTTTGATGTACGTTGCAATTTCTTATGTAATCGTGCCATATTGTTATCATGTCGAATTTCGATGTTAGGTGATGCAATGTTGTGATGATTTTCTGTTTTTTTCATTATACCCATAAATAATAATAATAACTTATCTAAACTTGTTCTCACAAATTGTTACAATCTCACACTGGAAAATAAATTTTTTCTAATCCCTTAAAATGGTGGATATTTTTTATGTACATTGTTAGCTAATAATTTTCTTCATCATGTCGTTCTGCGATGATCAGTGAGAAGGAGGAGTTGGCATAATTATACAAAATATCTGTTTAACTTTCATGCCAGACATCGGAAATGTTGTTTTTACCCATTTTACTATGCATACATGTCGCGCCAAAATCTGTGTCACAGTCAAATTTTTTTTAAGTATTAACTTCTTGTATCTTTATATATATATCACTTGTTTTATTTATATTACACATTAATCATTGCTGTGTTATGTACACAATTATACTGTTACAATGTTTTCGTGAGTGCAATTCTTTTGTGTAAATTATGCGGTAGCCCAGATCTCATCTCAAAATTCGAATTTTATGAATTTTTTTTCTTTACAAGACGTTCTATTGTACTACATTTGTTTGGCAGAAACGGAGGCAGGGGATGGTCGGTGTGGTATTCAAACGAAAGTCCCTGCCGGTCAAGAAGTTAGTGGGGAGGGAGAAAGTGAAATGGAAAATAATGAGTTCACGTGTTGTGTGTGTAGAACATTTCCGCACTTATTATAATCTCTTTTGGGAGTATTTTTTTCATTAAGGTCGAGCTGGGATGCAACTCACGGACCACAGGAAAGGAAAATTTTCCCCTTCGCCATGGCGTCAGGATGACAGGCCAGCCACATTCATCAGTTCGGGAGCTGTCACGATTTACGACTTCAACACGAGGGAGCAGAGGAGACAAACGTTTAAAGGTTCCTACAATGCCGCGAAGTCAATAAGAGAATTCAACAATATGCTACCCATTACGGCGGCTACATGCTTCTCCAGCGTGGTGTTTTCCACCCCTCTTCAATTCGTCAAACGACAGGACATAAATGTCGTTATTTCTTCACCTTCACAACAGAAAGGGGGACTTCCGCCTTTTCCTACTGCACTTGGCACTAAAAGGCTCAATCGTCGGGATCAAGGATTCCCCTCCAGTTTTTTTTCCCTCTCCTGCAGTTGTTTTTCCAAGATTTCATCGTGTCAAGAAGATCCATTTCCGGCTCGCTGTTGGACTATTACTATTGTCATTTAATCACTCCCATTTCAGTTTTGTATGTCTGCTGCAAAATATGTGTTATCTTTTTTTCTCTCTTTCCAGGTGTTTGTGAGTCTGAAAGGGGGGGAGAGTGATGGGTGGCTTGGAGGCTGGAAGGCTTAGATGCTGATCGGGTTTGAAGATGGTCCCTAAGACACATGCAATTTGTGTATTCCCCTTGTTTCTTGTTGACAGGATGTTGTCGCATTCCTTAGTTGGGGGGGGTCACAACGGCCGGTCAGCAAAGTTGAATGGACTCATAATTTGGAAGAGTCTCCGTGAAATTTGTAACTTTGCGCTTGGTTCCTGACCAATGGCTAGCGGGACCAAAGGGCGTGCGGATGAAAAAGGGGTAATTTGCCCCCACTTAAAAGGAGGAACCGGGACATTTCTCGGCAGATTTAGAGAGAGATTTTACAGATTAGCAGAAGACCGATTACCATGATTTCAGATTAAGAGAGTTAAATTTAGGCCGTCCAAGTACCACCCAGCTCCATGCCTCCGTTTCAGATAAGTGGAATGTTGTAGTATTCTTATTCTTAAAATTTAATAGTGTATTTATTTTAACCTAGTAATGTTTTAAAAGTAATAAATGAATTTGATCTCATTAAATCTGAATTATTCATTTAATCTCATTGTTTTTTAATTGAGTTTTAAAGTACTAACCACTAATATGATGCAGACATAAGTTAAATTAATCGAACCTGCGTAAGTCATAATATGTTAAATTAATGAAGTAATTGTAGCGCTGCATCACTACTTAACACTACTGCAATTAATGCGTCTATTGTATATCATTTGATTTTTCGTGATAAAAAAATAAGATATTCAGGATTATTAGAGGAGATTGCAATGGAACATGTACAGTGTGATATGATATACCAAGAGCACTAATCCGCCAAAAAGGAGGCGTTGCACTTCTTGACCACGGGTAAAACATATAAAAACTAATTGTTTTTGTCTTTTTAATGCAAGAAAATATATGCTTAAAGTATAGGAGTACAGACTGATCTAAATTATTAGAAAATGATTAAAATATTTTTCTACCTTTTACAAAATGCTTAACATTAATTGTAAAGTAAGTTCATTACTGGTATATATGTTTTACCTAAACTTTATAAAAAATATATGAAATCATACATTTTAAAAAAAAAATGTTGTAGATTTCGCTTATATCAATATTAGTCTCATTAGTATGCAATAAATTTAATAATTTTATTTATAAAATTCAAAAACACATTTAGTACTTTATAAATATGCATCATAATTTTCATTATTTAATAAACTCGTTAAAAGTTTAAGGTGTTCTCAACACCCCGAACAAATAATGCAGCAAAACCAGGCACGAGTGACTCCGAGTTAAATAATTACAATGATAACATTCAGCCTAGATAGGAGTAACGTGCAGGAATTCATTTGATTGCTACATCTAAGCGTGTGCGTGTGTCGTAATGTAGGGTTGAACACACCACTGGCGTTGCGACAAGAAAGCATTTTTGTCTCTGACAAATTCATCTTTTTTTTAATTTGCTTCGATATCCATGCGTTTCATTTAGTTTTAAATACATCAGATAACTATGATATTTGAGAGGAAGAATAACTATAAGGAACATAAAAATATAGGAACAATAGAATTTGTATTATCTAAAGCAGTCGTCGCAAACGTTTATAACTCCGTGGACCACTCAATATACAAGGTGTGACAAGAAAAACCGAGACTAACTGTGCAGCTTGTAAAAGAAATGGAGTTGGCAACAATTGTTTTGGTGACGTCATCCCACGCTCTTCCTCTACCATGTGGCCAGTTTCGCCTTTAAGGATCACGCCAGTTGGAAATGCTGCGTCATTAAGTGAACACGTGCAACTGCATTCTCCGGGAAAATGTCGAATCCACATCAAGTTTCTTGTGAAAATTAAAGAAATCAGCCACAAAAACATTTCAAATATCAACCTTGACGAGTGAAGATTAAACTTTGTA